>SZWC01010662.1:81831-97721 GCA_023375785.1 Penium margaritaceum | reverse complement strand
GCAACCACTCGCAACCACTTGCAACCACTCACAACCACTCACAACCACTTGCAACCACTCGCAGCCACTTGCAACCAATCGCAACCAGTGGCAACTACTCACAACCACTTGCAACCACTCAGAACCACCCGCAACCACTTGCGACCACTCGCAACCACCTACAACCACTTACAGCCACTCGAAACTACTTGCAACCACTCGCAACCGCCTGCAACAACTTATAACCACTCGCAACCACTTGCAACCGCTCGCAACCACTTGCAACCACTCACAACCACTCACCACCACTTGCAACCACTCGCAGCAACAGGCAACGACTTGCAACCACTTGCAGTGACTCCCAACCACTCACAACCAATCGCAACAACATGAAACCACTCTTTACCACTGGCAACCACATGCAACCACTCGCAACTTCTCGCAACCACTTGCAACCAGTCGCACCCACTTGCAGCCGCTTGTAACGACTCAGATTCAGTCACAACCACTGGCAACCAATTGCAGCCACTCACACTACTCGCAACCACTCACACTACTCGCAACCACTCACAACCATTGGCAATGAATCGTAACCACTTGCAATGACTCACGATCACTCGCAACCACTCGCAACCACTCGCAACCACTTGCAACCACTCGCAACCACTCGCAACCACTAGCAACCACTCGCAACCACTCGCAACCACTCCCAACCACTCGCACGCACTCGCAACCACTCGCAACCACTCGCAACCACTCCCATCCACTGGAACGCACTCGTAACCACTCGTGACCACTCGCAACCACTCGCAACCATTCGCAACCACTCACAACCACTTGCAAGCACTCGCAACCACTCGCAACCACTCGCAGCCACACAAAACCACTTGTAAAAACTCGCAACCACTTGCAACCACTTGCAACCACTCGCAACCACTGGCAACCTCTCGCAACCAATCGCAATTCCTTGCAACCAGCTGTAACCACTTGCCACCACTTGCAACCACTCGTTGCTTTTGGCAACCACTCGCAACCACTTGCAAGCACTCACAACCACTTGTGAGCACTCCTAACCACTTGCAACCACTCGCAACCACCCGCAACCATTCACAACCACTCGCAACCACTCGTAGCCACTTGCATCCACTTGCCATCAATCGCCACCACTGGCAACCACTCGCAACCACTCACAACCAGTCGCAACCAGTTGCAACCAGTCGCAACCACTCGTAACCACTCGTAACCACTCGCAACCATTCATAACCACTCATAGCCACGCACATCCACTCGTAACCACTTGCAACCACTCGCAACAATACACAACCATTCACAACCACTCGCAACCACAAAAAACCACTCACAACAACTCGCAACCACTTGAACCCACTCGCAACCACTCGCAACCACTCGCTACCACTCGCAACCACTCGCTACCACTCGCAACCACTCGCAACCACTTGCAACCACTCGCATCCACTCGTAACCGCTGGCAACCACTTGCAACCATGTGCGACCACTCGCAACCGCTCGCAACCATTTGCAACCACTTGCAACCAGCCGTAACCACTCGCAACTACTTGCAAGTACTCGCAGCCACTCGGCACCACTTGCAACCACTTGCAAGCACTCGCATCCACTTGCAAGCACTCGCAGCCACTGGCATCCTCTCCCAACCATTCGCAACCACTCACAACCACTCGCAGCCACTTGCAACCATTTGCAATCACTCGCAACCACTCGCAACAGCTTGCAACAACTTGCAACCACACGCAACCACTTGCAACCAGTCGCAACCAGTCGCAACCAGTCCCAACCACTCGTAACCACTCGCAACCACTCGCAACCACTCGCATCCACTCGCAACTACTCGCAACCACTTTCAGTCATTTGCGAAAAGTCACAACCATTTGCAACCACTCGGAACCACTCAAAACCACTCACAACCCCTCGTTACCACTTGCAACCACTCGCAACCATTTGCAACCACTTCCAACTACTCGCGACCACTCACAACCACTTGCAACCACTTGAAAGTACTCGTAATTACTTGAAACCACTTGCCACCACTCACAACCCCTCGCAACCACTTGCAACCACTCGCAACCACTCGCAACCACTCGCAACCACTCGCAACCACTCGCAAACACTTGCAACCACTCGCAACCACTCGCAAGCACTCACAATCACTCGCAACCTGTCGCAACCACTCGTAACCACTCGCAACCAGTCGCAATCACTCGCAATCACTCGCAACTGGTCGCAACCATTGCCAACCACTTGCAACCACTTGCAACCGCTCACAACCACTCGTAACCACTTGCAACCCCTCACAACCACTGGCAACCACTTGCAACCACACGCAACCACGCGCAACAACTCGCAACAGCTTGTAAACACTCGCAACCACTCGCAACCACTTGCAACCACTCACAACCACTCGCAACCACTCGCAACCACTCGCAACCACTCGCAAGCACTCGCAACCACTCGCAAGCACTCGCAACCACTCGCAAGCACTCGCAACCACTCGCAAGCACTCGCAAGCACTCGCAACCACTCGCAACCATTGGCAACCACTTGCAACCACTTGCAACTACTCACAACCGCTGGCAACCACTCGCAACCACTCACAAACACTGACAACCACTCGCAACCACTCGCAACCACTTGCAATGACTCACAACAACTCGTAACCAGTCGCAACCATTCACAACAGCTTGCAACCACTCGCACCCACTCGCAACCACTCATAACCACTCATAACCACTTGCAACCACGTGCAACCACTCCCTACTACTTCCAACCACTTGCAACCATATGTAACCACTCGCAACCACTCGCACCCACACAAAACCACTCGTAAGCACTCGCAACTACAGGCGGCAACGGGCAGCCCCTCACAACCACTCGCAACCATTCGCTACTACTCGCAACCACTTGTAACCAGTCGCAACCACTTGTAACCACTCGTAACCACTCGCAACCACTTCAAACCACTTGAAACCACTAGAAACCACTCGCAACCACTCACAACCACTCGCAACCACTTGCAACCACTCGCAACCACTTGCAACCACTTCGCAACCACTAGCAACCACTCGCAACCACTTGCAACCACTCGTAACCACTTGCAACCGCTCGCTGCTTCTTGCAACCAATCGCAACCACTGGCAAGCACTCACAAGCACTTGTGAGCACTCCTAACCACTCGCAACCACTCGCAACCACCCGCAACCATTCGCAACCACTCGCAACTACTCATAGCCACTTGCAACTACTTGCAATCAATCGCCACGACTCGCAATCACTTGCAACCACTCGCAACCAGTCGCAACCAGTCGCAACAAGTCGCAACCACTCGTAACCACTCGCGCCACTTGCAGCCATTCATAACCACTCGTAGCCACACACATCCACTCGCAACCACTTGCAACCACTCGCAACCATACACAACCACTCGCAACCACTTGCACCCACTCGCACCCACTCGCAACCACAAAAAACCACTCACAGTAACTCGCAACCACTTGCAACCACTCGCAACCACTCGCAACCACTCGCTACCACTCGCAACAAATCGCAACGACTTGCAAGCACTCGCATCCACTCGTAACCGCAGGCAACCCACTTGCAATCATGTGCAAGCACTCGCGACTGCTCGCAATCATTTGCAAACCTTTGCAACCAGCCGTAACCACTCGCAACTACTTGCTAGCACTCGCAGCCACTCGGAACCACTTGCAACCACTTGCAAGCACTTGCATCCACTTGCAAGTACTCGCAGCCACTCGCAACCACTCGCAACCATTCGTAACCACGTACAGCCACTTGCAGCCACTTGTAACCATTTGGGATCACTCGCAACCACTCGCAACCAGTCGTAACCAGTCGCAACCAGTCGCAACCAGTCGCAACCACTCGTCACCACTTGCAACCACTCGCAACCACTCACAACCACTCGCAACCACTCACAACCACTCGCAACCACTTGCAACCACTCGCAACCACTCGCAACCACTCACAACCACTCGCAACCACTTGCAACCACTTGCAACCATACGCAACCACTCGCAACCACTCGCAACCACTCGCAACCACTCACACCCAGTCAGAACCACACAAAACCGCTCACAACCACTCGCAACCACTCGCAAACACTCGCAACCACTTTCAGTCATCTGCAAAAACTCACAACCATTTGCAACCACTTGGAACCCCTCGCAACCACTCAACCCCTCGTAACCACTTGCAACCACTCGCAACCACTCGCAATGACTTGATGCCAATCGCAACCACTCACAACCACTCGCAACCACTTGTAACCTGTCTTAGCCACTCACAACCAATCTCAACCACTCGCAACCACTCCCAACCACTCACAACCAGTTCCAACGGCTCGCAACCACTTGCAACCACTCGCAACCACTCGCAAGAACTCGCAACCACTCGCAACCAGTTACAACCACTTGCAACCATACGCAACCACTCGCAACCACTCGCAACCACTCACACACACTAGCAACCACACAAAACCACTCACAACCACTCACAACCACTTGCAACCACTTGCAACGACTCGCAACCACTCGCAACCACTTTCAACCACTTGCAACCACTCACAACCATTTGTAACCAACGGGAACAACTCGCAACCACTCACGACACCTCATGAGCACTTGCAACTACTCGCAACCACTCGCAACTACTTGATACCACTGGCAACCACTCACAACCACTCGCAACCACTTGTAACCAGTCGCAACCACTCGCAACCAAACCCCACCACTCGCAACCACTGCCAACAACTCGGCACCAATTCCAACGGCTCGCAACCACTTGCAACCACTCGCAACCACTCGCAACCATTGGCAACCACTTGTAACAACTCGCAACCACTCGCAACCACTCTGAACCACTCACAACCACTCACAACCTTTCATAGCCACTTGCAACCACTCCCAACCACTCTCAACAACTCGTAACCACTCGCAACCACTCGTAACCACTCGCAACCACTTGCAATCCCTTCCAACCACTCGCAACCAATCGCAACCACTCGCAACCACTTGCAACCACTCGCAACCACTCACAACCACTTGCAACCACTTTAAAGCACTTGTAACCACGTGAAACCACTTGCAACCACTCACAACCACTCGCAACCACTCGCAACCTGTCGCAGCCACTCGCAACCACTCGCAACCACTCACAACCACTCGCAACCACTCGCAACCTGTCGCAGCCACTCGCAACCACTCGCAACCACTCACAACCACTCGCAACCACTCGCAACCTGTCGCAGCCACTCGCAACCACTCGCAACCACTCACAACCACTCGCAACCACTCGCAACCTGTCGCAGCCACTCGCAACCACTCGCAACCACTCACAACCACTCGCAACCACTCGCAACCTGTCGCAGCCACTCGCAACCACTCGCAACCACTCACAACCACTCGCAACCACTCGCAACCTGTCGCAGCCACTCGCAACCACTCGCAACCACTCACAACCACTCGCAACCACTCGCAACCTGTCGCAGCCACTCGCAACCACTCGCAACCACTCACAACCACTCGCAACCACTCGCAACCTGTCGCAGCCACTCGCAACCACTCGCAACCACTCAGAAGCACTCGCAACCACTTGCAACCACTCGCAACCACTCGCAACCATTGGCAACCACTTGCAACCACTCACAGACACTCGCAACCACTCGCAACAACTCACCACCACTGGCAAGCACTCGCAACCAATCGCAACCACTTGCAATAGCTCATAACAACTCGTAACCACTCGCAACCACTCGCAACACCTCACAACCACCTGCAACCACTCGCAACCACTTGCAACCACTCGTGACCACTCATAACCACTTGCAACCGCTTGCAACCACTCCCAACAACTTCTAACCACTTGCAACCACACGCAACCACTCGCAACCACTCGCACCCAGACAAAACCACTTGTCAGCACTCACAACTACAGGCAGCAATTGGCAACCCCTCGTAACCACTTGCAACCACTCGCAACCACTCGCATCCACTTGTAACCAGCCAAAACCACTTGTAACCTTTTGTAACCAATCGCAACCACTCCCAACCACTTGAAACCACTCGCAACCACTCGCAACCACTCACAACCACTCGCAACCACTCGCAACCAGTCCCAACCACTCAAAACCACTTCGCAACCACTCGCAACCACTCGCAACCACATGCGACCACTCACAACCACTTGCAACCACTCGCAACCACTTGAAACCACTTGCAATCACTAACAACCACTCACAACCAATCGCAACCTCTCGCAACCACTTGCAACCACTCCCAACTACTCACAACTACTTGCAAGCACTCGCAACCACTCGCAACCACTCACAACCACTCACAACCACTTGCAAATCTCGCAACCACTTGCAACCAATGCTAACCACTGGCAACTACTCACAACCATTTGCAACCATTCACAACCATTCACAACCACTTGCAACCACTCCCAACCAATTGCAACCACTCGCAACTAGTCACAATCACTTATAACCACTTGCAACCACTTGCAACCACTCGGAACCACTTGCTACCAGTTACAACCACTCGGAACCACTTGCAACCACTTGCATATAATTGGAACCACTTGGAACCACTTGCAACCACTCACAACCATTTACAACCAATCCCAAACACTCGCAACCACTCCCAGCCACTCGCAACCACTCGCTCCCACTCGCAACCACTTGCAACCACTCGCAACCACACACAAACACTCGCAACCACTCGCAACCACTTGCAAACAACTCGCAACCAATCGCAACCACTCCCAACCACTGGCAACCACTCGCAACCACTCACAACCACTCCTAACCACTGGCAACCACTCGCAGCTACTCGCAACCACTCACAACCACTCGCAACCACTCGCAACCACTCACAACCACTCGCAATCACTTGCAACCACTTGCACTCATTTGCAACCACTCGCAACCACCTGGACCCACTCCCATTCAATGGCAATGACTTGCAGCTACTTGCATCCACTCGTAGCCACTCACAATGACTCGGAACCACTCACAACAACTTGCAACCACTTGAAACCACTCGCAACCACTTGCAACCAATTGCAACCATGCGTAACCACTTGAAGCCACTCGCAACCACTCGTAACCAATCCAAACCACTCGGAACCACTTACAACCACTCGCAACCACTTGCAACCAATTGCAACCATGCGTAACCACTTGAAGCCACTCGCAACCACTCGTAACCAATCCAAACCACTCGGAACCACTTACAACCACTCGCAACCACTCACATCCACTCGCAACCACTGGCAACCACTCGTAACCACCTGCAACAACTCGTAACCACTCCCAACCACTCACAACCACTTGCAACCACTCAAAACCACTTGCAACCACTAGCAAGCACTTGCAACCACGCGCAAGCACATGCAACCATTCACAATAACTCACAACCACTCGTCACCACTTGCAACCACTCCGAACCACTCAGAACCACTCACAACCATTCGCAACCACTTGCAATCACTCGCAGCCACTCGCAACCACGCGTAGCCACTTGCAACCACTCGTAACCACTCGCAACCACTCCCAACCACTTGCAACCACTGGCAACCACTCACAATCACTCAGAACCACTCCCAACCACTTGCATCCACTTGTCACCACTCGCAACCACTCTCAACCACTCGCAACCACTCGCAACCACTCGCAACCACTCGCAACCACTTGCATCCACTTGTCACCACTCGCAACCACTCTCAACCACTCGCAACCACTCGCAACCACTCGCAACCACTCGCAACCTCTCGCAACCGCTCCCAACAACTGGTAACCACTCGCAACCACTCTGAACCACCTACACAGTTTGCAACCACTCACAATCACTCGCAACCAATCTCAAACATTTGCAACCACCCCAAGCCACTCGCAACCACTCACTCCCCGTCGCAACCACTTGCAACCACTCCCAACCACACACAATCACTCGCAACCACCCGTAACCACTTGCCATCAACTTGCAACCAATCGCAACCACTCCTTACCACTCGCAACCACTGGCAACCACTCACAACCACTCCTAACCACTGGCAACCACTCGCAACTACTCGCAACCACTCACAACCACTCGCAACCACTCGCAACCACTCGCAATCACTTGCAACCACTCGCACTCACTTTCAACCACTCGCAGCCTCTTGCAACCACTCCCAACCAATCGCAATGACTTGCAGCTACTCGCAACCACTCGTAACCACTCACAACAACTTGAAACCACTCACAACTACTTGCAACCACTTGCAACCACTCGCAATGACTCGCAACCACTTGTAACCAATCCCAACCATGCGTAACCACTTGCAGCCACTCGCAACAACTCGTAACCAGTCGGAACCAATCGGAAGCACTTACAACCACTCGCAACTACTCACATCCACTCGCAACCACTCGCAACTACTCGTAACCACCTGTAACCACTCGTAACCACTCGCAACCACTCACAACCACTTTCAACCACTTGAAACCACTTGCAACCACTAGCAAGCACTTGCAACCACTCGCAAGCACTTACAACCATTCATAATAACTCGCAACGACTCGTGAGCACTTGCAACCACTCGGAACCACTCACAACCACTCACAACCACTCGCAACCACGTGCAACCAATCGCAGCCACTCGCAACCACGCGTAACCACTCGCAGCCACTTGTAACCACTCGCAACCACTCCCAACCACTCGCAACCACTCGCAACCACTTGCAACCACTCGCAGCCACTCGCAACCACGCGTAACCACTCGCAACCACTTGCAACCACCAACAACCACTCACCACCACTCGCAGCCACTCGCAACCACGCGTAACCACTCGCAACCACTTGCAACCACCAACAACCACTCACCACCACTCGCAGCCACTCGCAACCACGCGTAACCACTCGCAACCACTTGCAACCACCAACAACCACTCACCACCACTCGCAGCCACTCGCAACCACGCGTAACCACTCGCAACCACTTGCAACCACCAACAACCACTCACCACCACTCGCAGCCACTCGCAACCACGCGTAACCACTCGCAACCACTTGCAACCACCAACAACCACTCACCACCACTCGCAGCCACTCGCAACCACGCGTAACCACTCGCAACCACTTGCAACCACCAACAACCACTCACCACCACTCGCAGCCACTCGCAACCACGCGTAACCACTCGCAACCACTTGCAACCACCAACAACCACTCACCACCACTCGCAGCCACTCGCAACCACGCGTAACCACTCGCAACCACTTGCAACCACCAACAACCACTCACCACCACTCGCAGCCACTCGCAACCACGCGTAACCACTCGCAACCACTTGCAACCACCAACAACCACTCACCACCACTCGCAGCCACTCGCAACCACGCGTAACCACTCGCAACCACTTGCAACCACCAACAACCACTCACCACCACTCGCAGCCACTCGCAACCACGCGTAACCACTCGCAACCACTTGCAACCACCAACAACCACTCACCACCACTCGCAGCCACTCGCAACCACGCGTAACCACTCGCAACCACTTGCAACCACCAACAACCACTCACCACCACTCGCAGCCACTCGCAACCACGCGTAACCACTCGCAACCACTTGCAACCACCAACAACCACTCACCACCACTCGCAGCCACTCGCAACCACGCGTAACCACTCGCAACCACTTGCAACCACCAACAACCACTCACCACCACTCGCAGCCACTCGCAACCACGCGTAACCACTCGCAACCACTTGCAACCACCAACAACCACTCACCACCACTCGCAGCCACTCGCAACCACGCGTAACCACTCGCAACCACTTGCAACCACCAACAACCACTCACCACCACTCGCAGCCACTCGCAACCACGCGTAACCACTCGCAACCACTTGCAACCACCAACAACCACTCACCACCACTCGCAGCCACTCGCAACCACGCGTAACCACTCGCAACCACTTGCAACCACCAACAACCACTCACCACCACTCGCAGCCACTCGCAACCACGCGTAACCACTCGCAACCACTTGCAACCACCAACAACCACTCACCACCACTCGCAGCCACTCGCAACCACGCGTAACCACTCGCAACCACTTGCAACCACCAACAACCACTCACCACCACTCGCAGCCACTCGCAACCACGCGTAACCACTCGCAACCACTTGCAACCACCAACAACCACTCACCACCACTCGCAGCCACTCGCAACCACGCGTAACCACTCGCAACCACTTGCAACCACCAACAACCACTCACCACCACTCGCAGCCACTCGCAACCACGCGTAACCACTCGCAACCACTTGCAACCACCAACAACCACTCACCACCACTCGCAGCCACTCGCAACCACGCGTAACCACTCGCAACCACTTGCAACCACCAACAACCACTCACCACCACTCGCAGCCACTCGCAACCACGCGTAACCACTCGCAACCACTTGCAACCACCAACAACCACTCACCACCACTCGCAGCCACTCGCAACCACGCGTAACCACTCGCAACCACTTGCAACCACCAACAACCACTCACCACCACTCGCAGCCACTCGCAACCACGCGTAACCACTCGCAACCACTTGCAACCACTTGCAACCACTCGCAACCATGCGTAAACACTTGCAACCACTCGCAACCTCTTGCAACCAGTCAGAACCACTCGCAACCACATCTCTCGCACAACGCTGGCACAACTCTGGCACAAATCTGGCATAGGTCTGGCACAACTCTGCGATAACTCTGGCACAACTCTGGCACACCTCTAGCACAGCTCTGGTACAACTCTGGCACAACTCTAGCAGAACTCTGGCACAACTCTGGCACAACTGTGGAAGACCTCTGGCACAGCAATGGCACAAACCTAGCACATACATGGCACAACTCTGGCACAAATGTGGCAGATCTCTGGCACAACTCTGGCACAACTCTCGCACAACTCTGGCACAATTCTGGCACAACTCTGGCACAAATCTGGCATAGGTCTGGCACAACTCTGCGATAACTCTGGCACAACTCTGGCACACCTCTAGCACAGCTCTGGTACAACTCTGGAACAACTCTAGAAGAACTCTGGCACAACTCTGGCACAACTCTGGCATAACTCTAGAACAACTCTGGTTCAACTCTAGCACAACTCTGGCACAACTCGAGCACAACTCTAACATAACTCTGGCACAACTCTGGCACAACCCTGGCATTACTGTGGCACAAATCTGGCACAAATCTGGCACAAATCTAGCACAACTCTGGCACACATCTGGCACAACACTGGCACAACTCTGGCACAACTCTGGCACAACTCTGGCACAATTCTAACACAACTCTGGCACAAATCTAGCATAGGTCTAGCACAGCTCTGCGACAACTCTGGCACAACTTTGGCACACCTCTAGCACAGCTCTGGTACAACTCTGGAACAACTCTGAACAATTCTGGCACAACTCTGGCACTGCTCTGGCACAACTCTGGCACACCTCTGGAACAACTCTGGTCCAACTATAGCAAAACTCTGGAACAACTCGAGCACAACTCTAACATAACTCTGGCACAACTCTGGCACAACTCTGGCATTACTCTGGCACAAATCTGGCACAAATCTGGCACAAATCTGGCACAACTCTGGCACACATATGGCACAACACTGGCACAACTCTGGCACAACTCTGGCACAACTCTGGCATTACTCTGGCACAAATCTGGCACAAATCTGGCACAAATCTGGCACAACTCTGGCACACATATGGCACAACACTGGCACAACTCTGGCACAACTCTGGCACAACTCTGGAACAACTCTGGCACAACTCTGACACAACTCTCGCATGACTCCGGCACTTCTCTGGCACAACTCTAGCACAACTATGGCACAACTCTGGCGCAACTATGGCACAACTCTGATACAACTCTAGCACAACTCTCGCACAACACTGCTACAACTCTTGCACATTTCTGGCACAACTCTCGAACAACTCTGGCACAACTCTGGCACAACTATAGCACAGCCGTGGCACAACTTGAGCAAAACTCTGACACAACTCTGTCACAACTTTGGCACTACTCTGGCACAACTATGACACAACTATGGCACAACTCTGGCACAACTCTAGCACAATTATAGCACAACTCTGGCACGACTCTGTCACAACTCTGGCACAACTCTGGCACAACTCTCGTGCAACGCTGGCACAACTCTGGCACAACTCTGGCACAAATCGGCAGAACTCTGGCACAACTCTATTAAAACTCTGGCACAACTCTGGCACAAATCGGCAGAACTCTGGCACAACTCTATTAAAACTCTGGCACAACTCTGGCACAACTCCGGCACAACTCTGGCACAACTGTGGCACAATGTTGCCACAACTGTGGGACAATTCCAGTACATCTCTGGCACAACGCTGGCACAACTCTGGCACAAATATGGCACAACTCTGGCACAACTGTTTCACAACTGTAGCACAACTCTCACACAACTCTGGCACAATTCTGGCAGAACTCCGGCACAACTCTGGTACAACTCTGGCACAATTATGGCATAGCTCTTGCACAACTCTGGCACAACTCGAGCATAGCTTTGGCACAACTCTGGCACGTCTCTGGCACAACTCTGGTAAAACTCTGACACAACTCAGGCACAACTCTGCACAATTCAAGTACAACTTTGGAGCAACTCTGGCACAACTCTCGCACAACTTTGGCACAACCCTTGCACAACCATGGCACAACTATGGCACAACACTGGCACATCTCTGGCACAATTTTGGCACAAATATGGCACAACTCTGGCACAACTCCGGAACAACCCTTGCACAACTCTGGCACAACTCTGGCACAGCTCTGTCACAACTCTCGCACTACTCTGGCACAACTCTGGCACAACTCAAGTTGAACTCTGGCACAACTATGGCACAAATCTAGCACAGCTATGGCACAACTCTGGCATTGTCACGACGAGATCCACGTGGTGCGGTCCCGACGTTGGTCTGATAGACTCTATTGGTTCACGTCTAATGCTTTCGGCGAATCTGAGACGAAGCGTGAGCTTTCTGGTCGCCTCACGCTATGTGAGCAGGAATTTAGAGACAGTCAGTTTGCGAAGGGAATAACGTCATTTTGCATTTGTTTTTGAACATAGACATGATCACAAAAATTATAGGGCTATTCATGAGCTTTCCAACGCACCAAAATTGCGCGCGATTTGGCCAATCGTAGCTCTAGTTATGCTTGCCGATGCGCGGGTCTCACCCACTACAGACGCCTGACGCCGCCACTCACCATGGCACCTTCATTCACGTGCGAGGCGCCTTTCCCAAGGCGCATATCCCATTGCACATGGTGTGGGGGTCCCCTGTACTGTTTCCATGCACCTTACCCACTTTGGGTCGTGTTTGGTGATGGGGTGTGATGAGGTTCGAAACCTGTCCGTGGACCTGCAGTCAGAATTTTGACGAAGTCCCCGAGTAACAAAACGTACTACTGAGTTTCGGACGTCGAGCCAGGATTTTGGCTGTCCCTCAGTAACAACCTGCACTACTGGATCCGGTGGATGATCCACCTGATCAGGCGGATCATCCACCGGACGCCTCGGCAGGCCTATCGGAGCATTTTCTCCGGATGGTGTTTTTGTTACTCGGTCCGGTCGATTATCGACACAACTCTGGCACAACTCTGGCACAACTCTGTCACGACTATGGCACAACTTTGGCACAACTATGCAACAAGTCCGGTACATCTCTGGCACAACACTGGCACAACTCTGGCACAAATCTTGCACAACTCTAGCACAACTCTGGCACAACTCTGGCAAAACTCTGGCACATCTCTGGCACAGCTATTGAACAACACTGGCACAACTCTGGCACAACTATGGCACAACTCTGGCACAACTTTGGCACAACATTGGCACAACTGTGGCACAAGTCCGGTACATCTCTGGCACAACACTGGCACAACTCTGGTACAAATCTGGCAGAACTCTGGCACGACTCTGGCAAGACTCTGGCACAACTCTGGCACAACTCTGGCACAATCATGGCATAACTCTGGCACAACTCTGGTACAAGTATAGCACATCTCTGGCACAATACTGGCACAAATCTGGCACAACTCTGGCAAAACTCTGGCACAACTCTGGCACTACCCTGGCACAACTCTGGTACAAGTATAGCACATCTCTGGCACAATACTGGCACAAATCTGGCACAACTCTGGCAAAACTCTGGCACAACTCTGGCACTACCCTGGCACAACTCTGGTACAGCTCTCGCACAATTCTGGCACAGCTCTGGCACAGCTGTGGTTCAACTCTGGCACATATCTGTCACATATCTGGCACAATTATGGCATAACTCTGGCACAACTCTTGCACAACTCTTGCACAACTCTAGCACATCTCTGGCACAAATCTGGCACAAATCTGGCACAACTCTGGCACAACTCTAGCACATCTCTGGCACAAATCTGGCACAAATCTGGCACAACTCTGGCAAAACTCTGGCATAACTCTGGCACTACTCTGGCTTGTGCCAGAGTACAGCTGGTACAGCTCTCGCACAACTCTGGTACAGCTCTCGCACAACTCTGGCACAATTGTGGCACAGCTGTGGTACAACTCCGGCACAACTGTGGCACAACTCTGGGACAACTCGAGCACAAATCTGGTACAACTATGGCACAACTATAGCACAACTCTGGAACAACTCTGGCACAACCCTGGCACATCTCTGGCACAACTTGAGCACAACTATGGCTCAACTGTGGCACTACTATGGCACACCTCTGGTACAACTATGGCACTACTCTGGCACAACCATGGTACATCTCTGGCACAACTCTGGCAAAACTCTGGCTAGACTATTGCGCTCCTCTGGAACAACTCTGGCACACCTCTGGAACAACTCTGGCACAACTCTGGCACATCTATGGCACAACTCCGGCACAACTCTGGCACAACTCCAGCATTACTCTGGCACTCCTTTGGCACAACTATGGCACACCTCTGGCATAACTCTGGCACAACTCTGGCACAACTCTGGCACGACTCTGGCACAACTCTACCACATCTCTAGCACAACTCTTGCACAAGTATGCCACAACTCTAGCACAACTATGGCACAAGTCTGGTACAACTGTGGCACAACCCTGGAACAACTCTTGCACAACTCTGGCACAACTCAGCCACAACTCTGCCGCAACTCTTGCACAACTCTGGCACAAATCTGGCACGACTCTGGCACAAATCTGGCACACCTCTGGCACAACTATGGCACACCTCTGGCACAACTCTGTCAAAATTCTGGCACAACTCTGGTACAACTCCAGCACAACTCTCGCACAACTTTGGCACAACTCTTGCACAACTCTAGCACAACTATGGCACAACTCTGGAACAACTCTGGCACGACTCTGGCACATTTATGGCACAACTCTAGCACAACTCTGGCACAACTCTGGCACAACTCTGGCAAAACTCAGGCAAAACTCTGGCACAACTATGGCACAACTCTGGAACAAATCTGGCAAAACTTTAACACAATTCTGGCACAATTCTAGCACAACTCTGGCACAACTCTGGCACAACTCTGGCACAACTTTGGCACCACTGTGGTACAGTTCCGGTACATATCTGGCACAACACTCGCACAACTCTGACACAAATCTGGCACAACTGTGGCACAACCTTGACACAACTCTGGCACAACTATGGCACAAATCTGGCACAACTCTGGCACAACTCTTGCACACCTCTGGCACAACTCTGGCACAACTCTTAAACAACTCTGGTACAGGACCGGCACAACTCTGACACAACTCTGGCACATCTTTGGCACAACTGTGGCACAAT
>SZWC01010662.1:46167-81563 GCA_023375785.1 Penium margaritaceum | reverse complement strand
CTCTGGCACAACTCTGGCACAACTCTGGCACAACTCTGGCACAACTCTGGCACAACTCTGGCACTACTCTGGCACTACTCAGGCACAACTCTGGCACAACTCTTGCACACCTCTTGCAGAACTCTGGGACAGCGCTGGCAAAACTCTTGCACAACTCTGGCACAACTCTGGCAAAGTCTGACACAACTCTGGCACAATTATGGCATAACTCAGGCACAACTCTGGCACAACACTGGCACTACTCTGCCACAACTCTGGTTCGGCTCTGGCACAACTCAGGCACAACCCTTGCACAGCTCTGGTACAACTATGGCACAACTCTGGCACAACTCTGGGACAACTCGAGCACAACTCTGTCACAACTCAGGCATAACTCTGGCACAACTCGGGTACAACTCTTGCACAACTCTGGCACAACTCTGGCACAACTCTGGCAAAACTATAGCACAACTGTGGAACAACTCTGGCAGAACTCTGGAACAACTCGAGCACAACTCTGGCACAACTGTGGCACTGCTCTGGCAGATCTCTGGCACAACTCTGGCAAAGCTTTGGAACAACTGTGGCACAACTATTGCACAACTCTGGCACAACTTTAGCACAACTATGGCGCGACTCTGGCACAACTTTGGCACAACTGTGGCACAAGTCCGGTACATCTCTGGCACAACACTTGCACAGCTATGGCACAAATCTGGCACAACTATGGCAATACTCTGGCACAACTCTGGCACAACTCTGGCAAAAATCTGGCACAACTCTGGAAAGACTCTGGCACAACTCTGGCACTACTCTTGTACAACTCTGGTACAGCTCTCGCACAACTATGGCACAACTCCGGCACAGCTTTGGAACAGCTCTGGCATAACTCTGGCACATGTCTGGCTCAATTATGGCATAACTCTGGCACAACTCTTATACAAATCTAGCACATCTCTGGCACAACTCTGGCACAAATCTGGCACTACTCTGGCAAAACTCTGGCAAAACTCTGGCAATACTCTGGCACAACTCAAGCACAGCTCTCGCACAACTCTGGCACAACTTTGGCACAGCTGTGGTACAACTCCGGCACAACTCTGGCACAAATATGGGACAACTCGAGCACAACTTTGGCACAACTATGGCAGAACTCTGGCACAACTCTGGCACAACTCTGGCACAACTATAGCTCAACTCTTGAACAACTCTGGCACAACCCTGGCACAGCTCTGGCACAACTTGAGCACAACTCTGGCTAAAATGTGGCACTACTATGGCACAACTCTGGCACAACTATGGCACTACTCTAGCACAACTATGGTACATCTCTGGCACATCTCTGGCAAAACTCTGGCACAACTATTGCACTCCTCTGGAACAACTCTGGCACACCTCTGGAACAACTCTGGCACAACTCTGGGACAACTATGGCACAACCCTGGCACAACTCTGGCACAACTCCGGCATTACTCTGGCACAACTTTGGCACAACTATGGCACACCTCTGGCACAACTCTGGCATAACTCTGGCACAACTCTAGCACATCTCTCGCACAACTCTTGCACAAGTCTGCCACAACTCTGGCACAACTATGGCACAACTCTGGCACAACTGTGGCACAATCCTGGCACAACTCTTGCACAACGCTGGCACAACTCAGCCACAACTCTAACACAACTCTTGTACAGCTCTGGGACAAATCTGGCACAACTTTGGCACAACTCTGGTACACCTCTGGCACAACTATGGCACACCTCTGGCACAAATCTGGCACAACTCTGTCAAAACTATGGCACAACTCTGGCACAACTCCAGCACAACTCTTGCACAACTTTGGCACAACTCTTGCACAACTCTGGCACAACTCTGGCAGAACTCTGGAACAACTCTGGCACGACTCTGGCACAACTATGGCACAACTCTAGCACAACTCTGGCACAACTGTGTCACTACTATGGCACAACTCTAGCACAACTCTGGCAAAACTCTGCTAGAACTCTGGCACTACTGTGGCACAGCTATGTTTAAACTCTGGCACAATTATGGCAAAACTCTGGCACAACTCTGGCACAACTATTGCACAACTCTGGCACAACTCTGGCACAACTCTGGCACAACTCTGTACGACTATGGCACAACTTTGGCACAACTATGGAACAAGTCCGGTACATCTCTGGCACAACACTGGCACAACTCTGGCACAACTCTGGCACAACTCTGGTACAACTGTGGCACAACTCTGGCACAACTCTGGCACAACTCTGGCCCAACTCTGGCAAAACTCTGGCACATCTCTGGCACAACTATTGCACAACACTGGCACAACTCTGGCACAACTCTGGCACAACTCTGGCACGACATTGGCACAACTTTGGCACAACTGTGGCACAAGTCCGGTACATATCTGGCACAACAGTGGCACAACTCTGGCACAAATCTGGCACAACCCTGGCACGACTCTGGCAAGACTCTGGCACAACTCTGGCACAACTCTGGCACAATTATGGCATAACTCTGGCACGACTCTGGTACAACTCTAGCACATCTCTGACACAATACTGGCACAAATCTGGCACAACTCTGGAAAAACTCTCGCACAACTCTGGCACTACCATGGCACAACTCTGGTACAGCTCTCGCACAACTCTGGCACAACTCTGGCACAGCTGTGGTACAACTCTGGCACAACTCTGGCACATATCGGGCACAGTTATGGCATAACTCTGGCACAACTCTTGCACAACTCTAGCACATCTCTGGCACAACTCTGGCACAAATCTGGCACAACTCTGGCAAACTGGCACAACTCTGGCACTACTCTAGCTTGTGCAAGAGTACAGCTGGTACAGCTCTCGCACAACTCTGGAACATCTCTCGCACAACTCTGGCACAATTCTGGCACAGCTGTGGTACAACTCCGGCACAACTCTGGCACAACTCTGGGACAACTCGAGCACAACTCTGGCACAACTCTGGCACAATTCTGGCACAGCTGTGGTACAACTCCGGCACAACTCTGGCACAACTCTGGGACAACTCGAGCACAACTCTGGCACAACTATGGCAGAACTCTGGCATAACTCTGGCACAACTCTGGCACAACTACAGCACAACTCTGGAACAACTCTGGCACAACCCTGGCACAGCTCTGGCACAACTTGAGCACAACTCAAGCTCAACTATGGCACTACTATGGCACAACTCTGGCACAACTATGGCACTACTCTGGCACAACTATGGTACATCTTTGGCACAACTATGGCACAACTCTGGCACAACTCTGGCACAACTCCGGCATTACTCTGGCACAACTTTGGCACAACTATGGCACACCTCTGGCACAACCCTGGCAGAACTCTAGCACAACTCTAGCACATCTCTTGCACAACTCTTGCACACGTCTGCCACAACTCAGGCACAAATATGGCACAAGTCTGGTACAACTGTGGCACAACCCTGGCACAACTCTTGCCAACTCTGGCACAACTCAGCCACAACTCTGGCACAACTCTTGCACAACTCTGGCACAAATCTGGCACATCTCTGGTACACCTCTGGCATAACTATGGCACAACTCTGGCACAATTCTGTCAAAATTCTGGCACAACTCTGGCACAAGTCCAGCAGAACTCTCGCACAACTTTGGCACAACTCTTGCACAACTCTGGCACAACTCTGGCACAACTCTGCAGAAACACTGGCACGACTGTGGCACAACTATGGCACAACTCTAGCACAACTCTGGCACAACTCTGGCACAACTCTGGCACAACTCAGGCAAACCTCTGGCACAACTATGGCACAACTCTAGCACAACTCTGGCACAACTCTGGCACTACTCTGGCACAACTCTGGTACAGCTCTCGTACAACTCTAACACAACTCTGGCACAGCTGTGGTACAACTCTGGCACAACTCTGGCACTACTCTGGCACAACTCTGGTACAGCTCTCGTACAACTCTAACACAACTCTGGCACAGCTGTGGTACAACTCTGGCACAACTCTGGCACTACTCTGGCACAACTCTGGTACAGCTCTCGTACAACTCTAACACAACTCTGGCACAGCTGTGGTACAACTCTGGCACAACTCTGGCACTACTCTGGCACAACTCTGGTACAGCTCTCGTACAACTCTAACACAACTCTGGCACAGCTGTGGTACAACTCTGGCACAACTCTGGCACTACTCTGGCACAACTCTGGTACAGCTCTCGTACAACTCTAACACAACTCTGGCACAGCTGTGGTACAACTCTGGCACAACTCTGGCACTACTCTGGCACAACTCTGGTACAGCTCTCGTACAACTCTAACACAACTCTGGCACAGCTGTGGTACAACTCTGGCATAACTCTGGCACATATCTGGCACAATCATGGCATAACTCTGGCACAACTCTTGCACAACTCTAGCACATCTCTGGCACAACTCAGGCACAAATCTGGCACAACTCTGGCAAAACTCTGAAACAACTCTGGCACTACTCTGGCACAACTCAAGTACAGCTCTCGCAGAACTCTGGCACAACTCTGGCATAGCTGTAGTACAACTCCGGCACAACTCTGGCACAACTCTGGGACAACTAGAGCACAACTCTGGCACAACTATGGCAGAACTCTGGCACAACTCTGGCACAACTCTGGCACAACTATAGCACAACTCTGGAACAACTCTGGCACAACCCTAGCACAGCTCTGGCACAACTTGAGCACAACTCTGGCTCAACTGTGGCACTACTATGACACAACTCTGGCACAACTATGGCACAACTATAGCACAACTATGGTACTCTGGCACAACTATTGCACTCCTCTGGAAAACTCTGGCACACCTTTGGAACAACTCTTGCACAACTCTGGGACAACTATGGCACAACTCTGGCACAACTCTGGCACAACTCCCGCATTACTCTGGCACAACTTTGGCACAACTATGGCACACCTCTGGCACAACTCTGGCACAACTCTAGCACAACTCTAGCACATCTCTCGCACAACTCTTGCACAAGTCTGCCACAACTGTGGCACAACTATGGCACAAGTCTGGCACAACTGTGGCACAACCCTGGCACAACTCTTGCACAAGTCAGGCACAACTCAGCCACATCTCTGGCACAACTCTTGCACAACTCTGGCACAAATCTGGCACAACTCTGGCACAACTTTGGCACACCTCTCGCACAACTATGGCTCACCTCTGGCACAACTCTGGCACAACTCTCGCACAACTCTCGCACAACTCTCGCACAACTCTCGCACAACTCTCGCACAACTCTCGCACAACTCTCGCACAACTCTCGCACAACTCTCGCACAACTCTCGCACAACTCTCGCACAACTCTCGCACAACTCTCGCACAACTCTCGCACAACTCTCGCACAACTCTCGCACAACTCTCGCACAACTCTCGCACAACTCTCGCACAACTCTCGCACAACTCTCGCACAACTCTCGCACAACTCTGGCACAAGTCTGGCACAACTCTGGCACACCTCTCGCACAGCTCTGGCACAACTCTGGCAAAACTCCAGCACAACTCTCGTACAACTCTGGCACAATTCTGGCACAACTCTAGCACAACTCTGGCACAACTCTGGCAAAACTCTGGCACACTTTTGGCACAACTGTGGTACAGTTCCGGTACATCTCTGGCACAACACTCGCACAACTCTGGCACAAGTCTGGCACAACTCTGGTACAACCTTGACACAACTCTGGCACAAATCTGGCACAAATCGGGCACAACTCTGGCACAACTCTGGCACAACTCTTGCACAACTCTGGTACAACACCGGCACAACTCTGGTGCAACTCTGGAACATCTTTGGCACAACTCTGGCACAACTCTGGCACAATGCTGGCAAAAATCTGGAACAACTCTGTCACAACTCTGGCAAAACTCTGGCACAACTCTTGCACAACTATTGCACAACTCTGGCAAACCTCTGGCACAACTCTGGAAGAACTCTGGCACGGCTCTGGCACATCTTTGGCACAACTGTGGTACAAGTCCGGTACATCTCAGGCACAACACTCGCACAACTCTGGCACGACACTAGCACAACTCTGGCACAACTCTGGCACAACTGTGGCACAATCATGGCATATCTCTGGCACATTATGGTACAACTCTAGCACATATCTAGCACAACTCTGGCAAAAATCTGGCACAACTCTTGCAAAACTCTGGCACAACCCTGGCACTACCCTGGCACAACTCTTGTACAGCCCAAAACAATCTGGCACAGCTCTGACACACAGCTCTGGTACAACTATGGCACAACTCTGGCACAACTCTGGGTCGACTCAAGCACATCTCTGGCACAACTCTGGCAGAACTCTGGCACAAAGCTTGCACAACTCTTGCACAACTCTGGCACAACGATAGCGCAACTCTGGCACAACTATGGAATTACTTTGGCACAACTCTGGAACAACTCTGGCACAACCCTGGCACAGCTCTGGCACAACTTGGGCCAACTCTGGCACAACTATGGCACTACTCTGGATCAACTCTGGCACAACTCTGGCAAAACTCTACTAGAACTCTGGCACTACTCTGGCACAGCTATGGTACAACTCTGGCATTATTATGGCAAAACTTTGGCACAACTCTGGCACAAGTATTGCACAACTCTGGCACAACTCTGGCACAACTCTGGCAAAACTCTGTCACGACTCTCGCACAACTTTGGCACAGCTATGGAACAAGTCCGGTACAACACTGGCACAAATCTTGCACAACTCTGGCACAACACTGGCACAACTCTGGCACAAATCTTGCACAACTCTGGCACAACTCTGGCACAACTCTAACAAAACTCTGGCACATCTCTGGCACAACTATTGCACAACACTGGCACAACTCTGGCAAAACTCTGGCACAAATCTGGCACGACTTTGGCACAACTTTGGCACAACTGTGGCACAAGTCAGGTACATCTCTGGCACAACACTGGCACAAATCTGGCACAAATCTGGCACAACTATGGCACGACTCTGGCACAACTAGTCACAACTCTGGCACAACTCTGGCACAATTATGGCATAACTATGGCACAACTCTGGTACAACTCTAGCACAACTCTGGCACAATACTGGCACAAATCTGGCACAACTCTGGCAAACCTCTGGCACAACTCTGACACTACCGTGGCACAACTCTGGTACATCCCGAACAAATATTGCACAGCTCTGACACAGCTCTTGTACAACTCTGGCACAACTCTGGCACAACTCTGGGTCAACTCCAGCACAACTCTGGCTCAACTCTGGCAGAATGCTGGGATAGCTCTGGCACAACTCTTGCACAACTCTGGCACAACTCTGGCACAACTCTGGAAAAACTATGGCACAACTCTACCAAAACTTTGGCACAACTCTCGCACAGCTCTGGCACAACTCTGGCACAACTCAGGCAAACCTTTGGGAAAACTTTGGCACAACTCTGGCACAACTCTGGCACAACTCTGGAAGAACTCTGGCACAACTCTACCAAAACTTTGGCACAACTCTCGCACAGCTCTGGCACAACTCTGGCACAACTCTGGCACAACTCTGGCACAGCTCTGGCACAACTTTGACACACCTCTGGCACAACACTGGCACAACTCTGGCACAACTCTGGCACAGCTCTGGCACAACTTTGACACACCTCTGGCACAACACTGGCACAACTCTGGCACAACTCTGGCACAGCTCTGGCACAACTTTGACACACCTCTGGCACAACACTGGCACAACTCTGGCACAACTCTGGCACAGCTCTGGCACAACTTTGACACACCTCTGGCACAACACTGGCACAACTCTGGCACAACTCTGGCACAGCTCTGGCACAACTTTGACACAACTCTGGCACAACAATGGAACAACTATGGCACAACTCTGGCACAGCATAACTCTGGCACAACTTGAGCACAACTCTCGCACAAATCTGGCACAAGTCTGGCACTACTCTCGCTCAACTCTGGCACAACGCTGGCACAACTCTGGCATAACTCTGGCACAATTCTGGCACAACTCTGGCACAACTCTGGCACAACCTTGGCACAACTCTGGCACAACTCTGGCACAACTCTGGAAGAACTCTGGCACAACTCTACCAAAACTTTGGCACAACTCTCGCACAGCTCTGGCACAACTCTGGCACAACTCAGGCAAACCTTTGGGAAAACTTTGGCACAACTCTGGCACAACTCTGGCACAACTCTGGCATAACTTTGGCACAACTGTGGCTCAATTCCAGCACATCTCTGGCACAACTCTAGCACAACTTTGGCACAACTCTGGCACAACTCTGGCACAACTTAACGCAACTGTGGCACAACTCTGACACACCTCTGGCACAACTATGTTACAAGTCTGGCATATCTCTTGCACAGCTCTGGAACAACTCAAGCAGAAATATGGCAAAACACTGGCACGACTCTGGCACTACTGTGGCATGTTTCTGGCACAACTTTGGTACACCTCCCGCACAACTCTGATACAACTCTGGCATAACTCGGGCAGAACTCTGGCACAACTCTGGCACAACTGTGGCACAACTCTGTCACAACTCCAGCACTACTCTGGCAGAAATCTGATACAACTCTGACACAACTCTGGCACAACTCTGGCACAACTCTGGTACAACTCTTGCACACCTCTGGCACAACTCTGGCAAAACGCGAGGACAACAATTGCATAACTTTGGCACAAATCTTGCACTACTCTGGCACAACTTTGGCACAACCCTGGCACAACTCTGGCACAACTCTGGCACAACTCTGGCACAACACTGGCAC
Organism: Penium margaritaceum; assembly: GCA_023375785.1. Classification (NCBI taxonomy): domain Eukaryota; kingdom Viridiplantae; phylum Streptophyta; class Zygnematophyceae; order Desmidiales; family Peniaceae; genus Penium; species Penium margaritaceum. Next base: position 72,788 of record SZWC01010662.1, on the reverse strand, counting down.
AACTTTGGCACAACTCTGGCACAACTCTTGAACAAACATGGCACAACTATGGCACAACTCTGGCACAACTCAGCCACAACAATGGCACAACTTTAGCACAACTCTGACACAACTCTTGCACAACTCTGGCACAACTCTGGCACAACTCTGGCACAACTCTGGAACAGCTCTGGCACACAAATCAAGCACAAATATGGCACAATTCTGGCACAAATATGGCACTACTATGTAACAACCGTGGCACAACTCTGGCACAACTCCCGCACAAACCTAGCACAGCTATGGCACAACTCTGGCACAACTTTGGCACAACTATGGCACAACTCCCGCACAAACCTAGCACAGCTATGGCACAACTCTGGCACAACTTTGGCACAACTATGGCACACCTCTGGCACAACCCTGGCATAATTGTGGCACAACTCTGGAACAACTATGGAACAACTCCTGTACAAATCTAGCACAGCTATGGCACGACTCTGGCACAACTTTGGCACAACTATGGCACACCTATTGCACAACCCTGGCACAACTGTGGCACAACTCTGGCTCAACTCTGGCACAACTCCGGGACAACTCTGGCACAACTATGGCACAACGCTGGCACGACTATTGTTCAACTCTGGAACAACTCTGGCATAGCTCTGGCACAACTCTGTCACAACCCTGGCACAACTCTGGCACAACTCTCGCACAGCTCTGCCATTACTTTGCCACAACTGTGGAACTAATTGGGCACCTCTCTGCCACAGCACGTGCACAACTCTGGCACAAATCTGGCACAACTTTGGCATTACTGTGGCACAAATGTGACACAAGTCTTGCAAAACTCTGACACAATCATGGCACAACTCTGGCACAACTCTGGCAAACCCCTGGCACAATTTTGGCACAGCTCTGGCACAACTGTGGCACAACTGTGGCACAACTTTGGCAGACCTCTGGTACAACTCTGGCACAACTCTAGCACAACTCTGGCACAACTCTTGCACAACTCCAGCACAACTCTGGTACAACTATGGCACACATCTGACACAACTCTGGCACAACTCGAGCACAACTCTCGCATAACTTCGGCACAACTCTGGCACTACTTTGGCACAACTCTGGCACAACCCTGGCACAACTCTGGCACAAGGCTGGCACAACTCTGGCACAACACTGGCACAACTCTGGCACAACTCTGACACAACTATGAAACAAACATGGCACAACTCTGGCACAACTTCGGCAGAACTCTGCCACAACTCTGGGACACCTTTGGCACAACTTTTACTAAACTTTTGCACAACTATGGGACAACTCTGGCACAACTTAGGCACAGCTCTGGCAAAAGAATCGATTACAAATCTGGCACAAATCTAGCACAAATCTGGCACTACTATGTATCAACTGTGGCACAACTCTGGCACAACTCTGGCACAACTCCCGCACAAGCCTAGCTCAGCTATGGCACAACTCTGGCATAACTTTGGCACAACTATGGACAACTCTCGCACAACCCTCGCACAACTCTGGCACAACTCTGGCACAACTCTGGCACAACTCGGGCACAACTCTGGCACAACTATGGCACAACTCTGGCACAACTCTGGTACAACTCTGGCACAACTCTAGAAAAACTTTGGCACAATTCTGGCACAGCTCTGGCACAACTCTGGCACAACTCAGGCAAACCTTTGGGAAAACTTTGGCACAACTCTGGCACAACTCTGGCACAACTCTGGCATAACTTTGGCACAACTGTGGCTCAATTCCAGCACATCTCTGGCACAACACTAGCACAACTCTGGCATCAATCTGACACAAATCTGGCACAACTCTTGTAAAACTCCAACACTACTCTGGCACAATTCTAGCAAAACTCTGGCACAACTTAGGCACAACTCTGGCACAACTCTGGCACATCTCTGGCACAACTCTGGCACAAATCTGGCACAACTCTGGCACAACTCCGGCACATCTCTGGCACAACCCTGGCACAACTCTGGCACACCTCTGGTACAACTCTGGCAAAACTTTGGCACAACTCTAGCACAACAGTGGCACAACTTTGGAACAAATCTAGCACAACTCTGGCACAAATTTGGCACAACTCTGGAACAACTCTGGAACAACTTTGGCACAACTCTGCCACAGCTCTGGCAGAACTCTGGCGCAACTCTGGCACAACTCTGGCACAACTCTGGAACAACTCTGGCACAACTCGAGCATAACTCTGGCACAAATCTGGCACAACTCTGGCACTACTCTGGCACAACTCTGGCACAACTCTGGTACAACTCTGAGACAACTCTGGCACAACTCTGGCACAACTTTGCGCAACTGTGGCACAATTCCAGCACATCTATAGCACAACACTTGCACAACTGTGGTACAAATCTGGCACAACTCTGGCACAACTCTGGCACAACTGTGGCACAACTCTCCCACAACTCTGGCACAACTTTGGCACAATGCTGGCACAGCTCTGGCAGAACTCTGGCACAACTCAGGCACAACTCTGTCACAACTCCGGCAAAACTCTCACACAACTCTGGAACAACTCTGGCACAACTCTGGCAAAGCTCTGGTACAACTCTGGCACAACTCTGGCACATCTCTGGCACAACTCTGGCACAACTTTGTCACAACTGTGGCACAACTCTGGCACAACTCTGACACAACTCTAGCACAACTCTGGCACAACTCTGGTACAACTCTGGCACAACTCTGGCAAAGCTCTGGTACAACTCTGGCACAACTCTGGCACATCTCTGGCACAACTCTGGCACAACTTTGTCACAACTGTGGCACAACTCTGGCACAACTCTGACACAACTCTAGTACAACTCTGGCAGAACTCAGGCACAGCCTTGGAACAACTTAGGCAAAACTCTGGCACAACTCAGGCACTACTCTGGCACCTTTCTGGCACAACTCTGGCTCAACCCTGGCACGACTCAAGCACAACTCTGGCACAACTCTGGCATAACTCTAGCACAACTCTGGCACAATTCTGGCACAGCTCTGGCACAACTCTGGCACAACTCTGGCACAATTCTGGGACAACTCTGGCAAAACTCTGGCACAACTGTGGTACAACTCTGGCACACCCCTGGCACAAATCTGGCACAACTCGAACACAACTCTCGCACAACTCTGGCACAACTCTGGCACCGCTCTGGTACAACGTTTGCACAACTCTGGCACAACTCTGGCACAACTATGGCACAACTCTGACACAACACTGGCACAACTCTGGCACAACTCTGGCACAACTCAGGCACAGCTCTTGCACAACTCTACCACAACCCTGACACAACTACGGCACAACTCTGGCACAACTCTGGCACAACTCTGGCACATCTCCGGAACAACGCTGGCACAGCTCTGGCACAACTCTGGCACATCTCTAGCACAACTCTGGCACAACTATGGCACAACTCTGGAACAACTTTGGTACAACTCTGGCACAACTCTAGCAAAACTCTGGCACAACTGGAGCAAAAGTCTAGCACAACTATGGCACAACTCTGGCACTACTCTGGCACAACTCTTGCACAACTCTGGGACAACTCTGGCACAACACTGGCGTTGGCCCTTTTATTGCCGCGCTCGTCGTTGTTCCGCGATGTCACTTCACTTCCACGCCTTCCATGTTGTCCTCCATTCATCTCCTCCTTCCGCACACCATAAGACTTCATTCCACATTCACCATGACACAATGTGACAATTGATCACTCACAAGTGGTCTTTCCTCCCTTCACATCACCCCTCTTACATGGCAAGTCCGCGGAACTCCATTACCTCCTCCCGAAACACCCCTATTCCGCGGATTTGGCTTCCCCCCAGTGTCCTTGACATGGCAATTCCGCGGATACACACATGGCGTACTTCTGCAGCCCCTCTTCCGTGGATTTGGCTTCCCCCTAGTGCCTCTAACATGGCAATTCCGTGGATACACGCATGGCCCACTTTTGCAGCCCCTATTCTGTGGATTTTGCACCCTCTACACCCCTAAAACAAGCCCATTCCGCAGTCCCACTCATCAGTTGCTTTGGCAACACCCTTATTGCGGATTCCATGACTCCACTAAAGCATGTAACATGGCAAATCCGCGGAACCAAGAAAGAGACACAGAAATCACGCGGCGGAGGCCCAATACCCTTCCTTCCGCTCTCTTGAGAACTGTCCAAGGGCCACCCATCCACTTCTGTGGTCACTTGGGCACTCTTCCGCGCTCTTCACTTGTGGCAGGCCAGTCTTATGAGTGGTTCCGCGGAACACCTTTTGTCATCTTCGGAGTCCTCAGCTTCACTTGCGGAATCCATGGTGACAGAGTGCTGAGATGAAGGAGAGAGTGAGGCAAGGTTGTGAGGTAATGAGCTTGATTAACTCATGTCAACTGAACACAAGTCCACAATCCCGGATTCCAGGTCCGAACACCACACTGATGCAACTAAGCCCATTATATAGTCCGCTACACCCTTCCCCGCCACGTCGCGGCCCCCTTGCATTCACACCCACTACCACCACTACTTTATTCCCATCCGAGAGTAAGTGCCGCCATTGCTTCCTCCTTTCTCGTCGCGCCGCCTCCCGCCACTTCTTGGTCTTTGCCCCTTGTGGTTCCCGCCATTCTTGGTCTGGTTTTCTTCCCGCGTCTTGTACAACACTTCCGCACCTTGTGTGACCCTTTCTTTTGTCCGCAACACTTGTGCCTCTTGTTCCGCCCTCACATGCCTCTCCTATAAACACCAAATCCGCGGATACACATGGAGGCCTCTTTCCGCACCCCTCTTGTCCACACAAGTGACTCCAACTCCATCAGAAATGTGGCAAATCTGCAGGTCAACATCATGGCCACTTTCCGCCTCTTCCGCGGCATTGTAACTCGCCCCTCTGTTGTTACTTGCAAGGAAATTCCACGGATTAGGCACCCAGCACCATTCCGCGGCACTTCCTCCTCANAAACTCTGGCACAACTATGGCACAACTGTGGCACAACTCTGGTACAACTCTGGCACAACTCTGGCACAACTCTGGCACAACTCTGGCACAACTCTGGCAAAACTCTGGCACAAGTCTGGCATAACTCTGGCAGAACTCTGGCACAACTCTGGCACAGCTCTGGCAGAACTTTGGTAATGTTGCCACAACTGTGTGACAATTCCGGCATATCTCTGGCACAACACTGGCACGACTATGGCACAAATCTGGCAAAACTCGGACACAGCTGTGGAACAACTGTGGCAAAACTCTCACACAACTCTGGCACAATTCTGGCAGAACTCTGGCACAACTCTGGCAGAATTCTGGCACAGCTTTGGCACAACTCTGGCACAAGTCTGGCAAAACTCTAGCACAATTCTGGCAAAAATCTGGCACAACTGTAGCACAACTCTTACAGAACTCTGGCACAGCTCTGGTACAAAGTGAGCACATATCTAGCACAACTCTGGCACAAATGTGGCACAACTGTGGCACAACTCGCGCACACCTCTGGCACAAATGTGGCAGAACTCTGGCACAACAGTGGCACAACTCTGGCATAATTCTGGCACAGCTCTAGCACAACTCTGGCACAACTCTGGCACAACTCCGGCACAACTCCAAGACAACTCTGGCACAACTCTGGCACAACTCTCGCACAACTCTGGAACAATTTTGGCAAAACTCTGGCACAACTCTGGCACAACTCTGGCACAACCCTGGAACAAATCTGGCACAACTCTGGCACAGCTCTGGCACAACTTGAGCACAACTCTGGCACAACTCTGGCACAACTCTGGCACTGCTATGGCACAACTCTGGTACAACTCTGGCAAAACTCTGGCACACCTCTGGCACAAATCTAGCATAGATCTGTCACAACTCTGGCACTATCAGGATGGAACTGTGTGGATGCGGTCCCGACGTTGGTCTGATAGACTCTATTGGTTCACATCTACTGTTTTGGGCGGATCTGAGACTAGGCGTGAGCTTTCTGGTCGCCTCACGCTATGTGACCATGAATTTAGAGACAGTGATTTTGCGAAGGGAATAACGTCGTTTTGAATTAGTGTTTAACATAAACATGATCACAACATTTATAGGGCTATTCATGAGCTTTCCAACGCACCAAACTGCGTGAAATTCGGTCAATCCTAGCTCAAGTTATGCTTGTCGAAGCGCATGTCTCACCCACCACAGAAGCCTTACGCCGCCACTCACCGTGGCGCCTTCGTTCACGTGCGAAGCGCCTTTCCCAAGGCACATATCCCATTGCACATGGTGTAGGGGTCCCCTGCACTATTTCCACGTACCTTAACCACTTTTGGATCATGTTTGGTGATGGGGTGTGACGAGGTTCGAAACCTGTCCGTGGACCTGCAGTCATAATGTTGACTAAGTCCCCGAGTAACAAAACGTACAACTGAGTTTCGGACGTCGAGCCAAGATTTTGGCCGTCCCTCACTATTGGATCAACTGCACTACTGGATCCGGTGGATGATCCACCTCATCAGGCGGATCATCCACCAGACGCCTCGGCAGGCCTATCGGAGCATTTTCTCCAGATGGTGTTTTTGTTACTCGGTCCGGTTGATTATCGAACGGATTTCGAATCGCAGCCGGCTCCCAGAGCCACTGCGCATACCCCAAATTTGGAATGCCATATCTCTCTTGATACTTGTCCAATTCCAGCGAAACAACTTGCACCAAATTTAGCAACTCGTCCACTTTTAGGGGCAATCCTTCACTTCAGCATCCAAGCAATTTTCCAGTCGCCAAATCCGCCGGTTCGGAGTTTCCATTTTCTGGCGGCTCGTCAGCGCCTCCTGGCGCCGCACTTGGGCATGCAGAGGGGCAATTTTTCAACAGTCTCCCCCTTGCACCTGCCATGCCCGCTGCTCCTGCTTTATCTTACTCATCTTCCGCTGCGCCCTCCTGCCCATCATAGCTGGTCATCCCAAGCCCGGCCACGCTCATCGCATGCCGGTGTGCAAGTTGCGCCTTGGTCAAGCAATCCGCAAGCATGGTGTGCGTGCTCCAGTGCTGCAGCATCACCTGCCCCTTCTCGACCATGTCAGGTGCGTAGTGATAAAGCACGTTGATGTGCTTTGTCCTCCCGTGCTGCGTCGGGTTGTTGGTCAGCAAGATGGAGCCGATGTTGTCCTCTTGCACCACAGTAGGCTCCAGCTGCGGCACGCCCAGCTCCCCCAGCAACATGCGGAGCCACACCGCCTCCTTGTCCGCCTCGGCCAGCGCAATGTACTCAGCTTCCACTGTGGAGATGGCGACGCAGTCCTGCTTCTTACTGCACCATGAGACCGGTGCACCAGCGAGGAAGAACACGTAGCCGGATGTGGACTTCCCGCTTGTCCACATCCCCACCGTAGTCTACGTCCGTGTAGCAGACTAGACGCAAAGGGTCCGTGATGCCCCCAATTTCGCCGCGCAATGCTCTCCTTCCATGCTCTCTGGTTCCGTGCCGGGTCTGCTCCGCGTTTTTGCCGTTCCGCGGTTCCGTGGTGCACTGGTTCAGTGGCTGTCTGCTGCCTCTCCTGGTCTTCCGTGGATGCCTCCCACCCTCAGGACCCCGCGCGTAGGTAGTGCTCCGCGGCTCACTCGTTGCCAACACGAGTCTGCCACCTCGTGGCCTCTGACTCCTCTGCCCGTGGAACCTGGTTTTGTGGCCGTGCGCAATGCTGTGACATCACCGGCAGCACGCTTCACCCTACTTGCGTTCCTTGGTGGTGACTGTCCCTGGCGGATTCCTTGTTGGATCCAAGATCAGAAGTGGAGTGACCAGTAGCGCATGCATTTGGAGGAGAGGATTCCTCCCTCCGCGGAAGGCCTCCACAGAGAGCAATCCTCTCGTTCCTTAGACAAAGCGGATCTCAGATAGGAAGCGAGAGTGGAGGTAGGAACTCGATTGATAGATGCACGGATCAATGATACATGAGGCGGCTGTCGCGATCTGAATGAGTCATGACTTGAGCTTTTCAACTGGAGATGACACTTGCATCAAGTCAGACAATACAAAGATCAGATCAAGATTACATCACACTGGTTCCTCCGCTACACAGCTACTTTATAATCACCCAACCTAGCTCTCTAAATCTCATCCTACAACACACTTTCCTCTACTTCGAACTCTGCGCAGTACGTTACGCGTATCGCGGGTCTCGTCCTCAATCACACAACATACTACTTCTCCTACATCTTTCTGCCCTACTACTGCTTCTTCCTTCACTTTGCGGCTTGGGTGCACGCGGTGTTGTGTTCTTCCTTGAATCTTCCTCTTCGTGCGGTGCGTCCTTCCGGCCCTCCTCCTTGATCACCGCTGCCAATCATGGGCTCTCATTGGCCGAGCTCCTGCCGCCCTCTTCCTGACATCCAGTTCTGCCAGCGGATGTTTTGCACGTCCGACGCCCCTGCTTCACTCCCACCTCTACGCGGCTCGGCACATGTTCTCTTTCCACTGCGGATTCTCATGCCTACCTGTCCCGCCTCTTTTCACCTCCTTCGCGATCATCGCTTCAAACAGCCATAGAGAAGCCACCGTTGATCGTTTGTTCCCTGGCGACAACTTTTCCCGCCTGTCCTACTCTTCTGCCACTGGATTCCGCGCCACCCCTCGCTCTACCGCAACCTCATTGCGGGGGCCACCATTCCTTGCGTGTCCTTCGTTGCTCCGTGGCCTCCCCTTCATCCTCCTCTGCGGATCTTTAGTCGAGGCCGCCTCTTTCCGCAGACTTGTGGGTCACGGTGACCTCCTTCCGCGGATCTACCTTCTTCTCAGCGGAGATGCGATGGATCTTTGCCTGAGACTGATGCCCCCAACCCCCCCTCCCTTTTCAAGACTCTGTCCCAGAGTCTCGCCAGCGCAGCAAGAGCGTGAACCTCCCTTGGGGACCCGGCCGCTGCCGTTGTTGGCAAGGGCGGCAGTACGTCTCCACCTCCCCGCCCTCTCATTGGTATCTTGCGGAGCACTCCTGATGCACGTACAACTGGCACCGCTCGCACCCGGCTCCTACGGTGATGTCCTCTGCGCCCAGTCTTCTTTTACAGGTAGAGCAGTATGGGATCCGTTCATACGTCCTGTAGCTGGTGCAGTGGAACACAATCTGCCCCTCCTCATTCCTTCCCACCTTTATGGCACACTGCGCGTGGGCCCATCCTTCGCAGTGCTCACAGTGGCATGCCATCCCTGTAACGATCCCCATACATCCGTTTCCGCAGCAACGCAGCCCGGAGTTTTCTACCCCCAAATCTCTTTTCTGGGCTGAGCGAGGCAACGGTGGCAGGTCCACACTCCTTCCTTGCCCCTGTGGCCGCACTGCTGGTGGCACATCTTCAGGCACATGCCACATCCCTTCCCGAACTCTACCATCCTTTCCCGGCAGGCAGCGCATGTAGGTTCCCGGATCCCCGCGATGAAGATGAGGTAGCAGTCCGTCTCAAGGACCTCATTGTCAACACATTGGTGACATTGGCCCTTCCAGGCAGAGCTGCCCGTCAGCAGGCATTCGCGTTGTGCATGCATTGTGCAGACAACACACCTTTCCTCATCTTGCACCATCTTTAGGCATGTGGGACATGCCGCGGATTGATGCCCTTCGTCTCCCGGTATCTCCTCCTCTTCCTCCGATTCTTCCTCTTCTTCCTCCTCATTCACTCGGGGTGCCTTGCGGACACTTCGTTGCTTTTCGATCTCCTCTCTACACCTCCTACACATCGTAGCCCCGCTTCGCCCTCCGCGCCCGTCACGAGGTGGTGGCAGGCAGCCAGTGCACATTTGACGGAGGCATCCGCCACAATCCTGCACCGCCACTCCCCACCACTGGTCGCATTGGGCACACTTCTTCTCTTCCAACTCCTTCCTCCTTCTCTCTTCTACTGCGGCCCGTCCGTCCGCCTGCCACTGCCTCATCATGGCTTCGGAAACCGTGCACGGACCTTTCCTTCGCTTAGGGGGCCCCTCCTCTCCTTCCTCTTTTTCCTCCTTCCCCTCCTCTTCTGGGTCCCACCTTCCGCGGGGTGGTGCTCCCCTAGCGCCAGGTCCCGCTCATTCTTCCTCATCCCGTTCCTTCACGGCCTTCTCCTCAGCTGCCTCTCTTAGGCACCGCAAGCAGGTGCGGTTTCGTCCGATGCAGGTTTTGGAGGTTCCGTTGGAATACTGGTGTGCGGGATTTCCGCACACCCGGCACACCACCTTTAGGTGTGGCTCAACAGGGAGATCTTCTCCGCTCCATACGCACAGGCCCGTGTAGTTGGCCAGGGTCTTGGGGCTCATCGGCACCCTAGTCCACGGTGGTGCTTTCTGGGATTGCTGCTGGGCTACCCCCGCTAAGGTTTGCTCGGGCTGTCGCTCGAGCCTACCTTGAGGCTCCTCCCTCTTTCTTCATTCCTACTGCTCCCTCTGTTCCTGCCGCCTTTTCTCCCGCTGCTCCAGCTCCTGCCCCTACCGTGGCTGCTCTCGCTGTTGTTCCTTCCTCACCTTCTCCGCGGCCATCTCACGGACATCGGACTCTTCCTCCTCCACCTCCTCTGGTTCCTGGCTCCATTTCTACTCCTGCTGTGACACCTGCTTTTCACAAGCGTCCAGCACCTCCTCCGCTCTCCATCCCCATGAGCCCTTCCGTTGTCCCAGAGGCGGTAGGCGATCTCCCAGCCCTTCACGCTGGTCGCAGTAGCACAAACTCCGTGGCCGGATAACTACGGTCGCTGAACCCTTCCGGCCCCTCCAACCACACTTACCCTGCCTCGACGCTGGCCACGCGGTACACCTCCCGCGCCTCTCCGGCCTCTCGCCCCGCATTGGGGAAGGGGCACAGATACACCAAGTGGCCTTCTTTGATGGGTCCATGGTTCATCCGTCGGTTGTCTGCATCGCATCCGCGCCAGGAAGCGACAAAACCCCTCACCCGCGCTTCTGCTTGCATAGCCTTCGTCCTTTCACAGCACTCACATAACCATTCTGCGACCTCCCTGTCCTTCTCCTCCTACGAGCGCTTCTCTTCTTCCTCTGGAACAAGTGGTAGCCTCAGCGGCTTCTGGGTCATGCCCATCGTCGCCCTTGGTGGCTGACCGAAGAGTAGCGTGTGGGGTGAGAAGGAGGTTGCACGGCTGAGTGTTGTGTTGATGAAGTGCGTCGTCTTCTTCAGCTCCTCTGCCCAGCTGCTGCCCTGCGCGGTGGCTACTGCCTGCTCCAGTTTTTCATTCACCCGATCCACATGCCCCTGGGATTCTGGCCTGTACCGCCCGGAGTGTACATGGCGGACCCCCCATTCCTCCAGCTCCTCTCTGAAGACCCCCATGAATTCTGTGCCATTGTCGCTGTGCGCCACGCTGCATCCACCAAAGCGGTAAAAGATCTCCTCGCGGATGAACCTTGCCGCGGTGGTAGAGCTCTTATTGGGCACAGCGCGGACCCAGAGGAACTTTGTGAACTGGTCCACCGCTGCGATCCAGTACCGGTTCCCTTGGTCGCAATGTGCGCGGGGGCCGTGGAAGACGATTATAATCTTCTCCAGCGGCTCGCCGATGGGGGAGGGTTGGAATAGCGACTGGTCCCGTGGTGTGGTCTTCCGCGCTCGCTCGTAGGGGCCGCAGTGCTGCACCACCTCCTTGATGAGGGCTGCCAGATTCGACACATGGATAATGGGCGTCAGACGGTCCTTCAGCGCCTGCGACGTGCCGGTGTGGTGATGGCGGTGGTATGCCTCCACCACTACCTTCTGCAGCGTGGGCGGAGGCTCCCACAAGACGCACGGAGTTAGTCTCCAGAGGCGGCCATCCTCCCACGCATAATGCTTGCACAAACAGGCCAGGTCATCCTTTTTCCTCCGGTCGAACTCCATGCCCAGCCGTGTTTCCAGATCCGCGTACACCTTCTGCGCCTCCGCCTTCTGCTGCTCCTTGCTGCTGGCGCGGAGAGGGATGTGGGCGGTCTGCCAGATCCGCCAGTCCTGCATCTCCATGGGTCCCTTCCTCCCCGCTTTTTTTGCCCTTGTATCCCCCCGCTTTCGTTTTATCTTCGGCACTCTTGCCGGTAGTCCGCACGCTCGCCTCCCATCCTGCTCTACCTTCATCACCTCAAACTTCTTGCGGTTATCCTCGTCGTAAACTGGCGGCTCTCTGTCCCAGGAGTCGGGTGTAGGGAACAGCCAAAGGATTCCAACCGCTCGTAGTTCCCCTTCGTCCCATTGGTCTCGCAGCCTTGTCTCAGTGGGGCCACTTGGTCGTCTGCCGCGTCCACCAACGCGGTGCAGCTCAATCACCTCCTCCCTTCTCTGCGGGTCCACTCCCGAGGCCCGTAGTAGTACCTGGCTGTGTGTGATGGGCTGCTCCTCTTCTGAATCTTCTGACGATTCACTGATCTCGGAGACCACCATCACCGCCGCCTCTTTCTCCATGCGTCCTCTCTTTTTTGCCCCCTTGCGGGCGGCTACTACAGCGGTTTCTCCCCAGACAGGCCGCAGTGAGGCTGGCACCATTTCCACTGGCATCTGGACCTTGCGGAAGACTGCCATTAGGAGCTCTACTGCTTGCGCGGCCTCCCGTTGGGCTTGCGCCAACTGTTCCGGAGTAACGCTTGAGCTGGAACCTTCGTGTGTTCGAGGCTGTTTCTCCCTCCGTGACTCCGCGCCCGCTGCCTTGTTTGCCTTTCGCTTTCCTTTCGAGGCGGGAGTAGTTTCCTCCGGGAAAGTTTGCTCTGGCTCTTCGCTTTGGCCAATGTCTGCTGCCGGCGCTACTGCCCTGGTCTGTCTAACCGTCGCTACCGCCTTCCGCACTACTGCCGCCGCTCGGGCCTGGAGTTGTGCCTTCCGCTGGAGGGAGCTAGCGGATAGCTCCGGGCGGTGGCGCTTGGCACCAGCCTTGTGCCTCTTCACCGTCTGCTTTCCTGCTTCTGCGGCTACATGCCTCTCCGCTGCTCTGGCTGTCGTCGTTCCCCTTACTGTCTCCACCGTTGTGCTAACTGCTCCTGCTCTGGCGGCCTCTATAGCTGCTTGTGTTGTTGTTACTTGTGCCTCTGTGACTGAAGTTGCCGCTACCTTTGCCTCCGTCACTGCCGCCACTACTGTTGCTGTTGTTGCTACCTCTGTCGTCGCTACCGTTGCCTCTGCTACCACTGCTACTACTACCTTTGTCGCCGCTGCTGCTACCGCTGCTTCTGCTTCTACCATGATTTCCCTTATAAGCTGCTCCGCAGCTTCCTTATCTGTCCCAGTTGCCGCCTCCCGCTCCTAGACCAATCAGGCCTCTATCGCCGCGGACTCCGTGGCCGCCCGTTCCGCCTCGGCTCCCTCCTCCTCCCATACTTTCCGCAGGCGTTCTTGCATCTGCTGTAGCTGAGGGGAGGGGCCTCTTCTACCTCCGCGTCTCTCCTGATCTTGTCTTCTTGTCATATCTCCGCCGCCTCCTTGGCCCAATGGCGCACCTCCTCTTGCCTGAGACGCAGTCCCTTTTCTTACACCACGGTCCACTGTCTTTCTGCAACCGCTGTCGCTACCTTGATGCGTAGTACATTCTGGAGTGTTAATATCCAGCACTTCTCCATAGCTTCCATCCAACGTCCCTCAGGCACCTGAGTGTCAGCAAGCCGCGATCTCTCCTCCTACGGGTACTGAACACTCCATTTGGCAAAGGTGAGGCTGAGCAAGTATCCCCACCTCCACTCATCCACCACGGATCTTCGTCGTGGTGCCTCCGCCAATCCTGGTGCGTGGTCGTTCACGTGGTACAGAGTAAGGGCTCTGGCCCTCTCCTGGAGAAAATGTACGTAACGTCTCTCCAGACTGTTCCGCTCGTCCCTCCGCACCCTAATCCACCATACTCGAGCGGCCTCCAGTGATGGATCCGGCCGCTCGGTATCCAACAGTTCCGCGACACCTGTCATGTCACTGGCCAGCCCTGGGTTGATGCTCAGGTTGTCGCGCAACGCCAAAACGAGGCACTCTGCGCCTGCTGTTTTGAGCAGTTGCTCCTGCCTTTCGTGCAGTCCGAGGGCTAGCGCTCCCGTTACTGCTCCCTTCACCACCACCTGCCACATTTTTCCGAATAGTGAATCTGCAAATTCCACACGGATCACGTCCAGAATCTCTGTCAGCAGTTGGAGCATGATGCTACTCACGACTTCAAACAGCAAGGCTTCCTTGGGCTGCTCCCCGCTATCCCTGGAGCTTTCTTTGAGATGCGTTCTTGCCCCTTCCATCACCATTCCCGTGCCCAGCAGGGGGTGTGTGGGTTGCCGGGGTGGGCTACTGCGCAAAGTCTGCGGCAAGTGGGAGAGCGTCGTATTCGCCGCGGAGGGGGCTAGGGCAGTCAGTACCTGGGCCCCATCTCGCGAGCTTGGTGTCGGTATAGCGGTTGTTTTTGCCGTTGTTTGCGTCCCTCTTGCCGCGGGCTCCGTGCGCCTAAGGATCCGCATTGGTGGTGTGCTTATGGTCGGGCTCCGTTGCGATGAGCCTGTCGGTCTTGCCGCAGGCGGCGTGGCTTGTGCTGGTGTTCCTTCCGCGGGGCTGGACCGCAGTGGGATTGCCGCTGCTTGTATTGTGATTCGTGCCGAGGATGTCCCTGCGGCGGGGCTAGGCCGCGGTGAGGCCGCATCCGCTGCTGGCGTGGCCGTCACTGGTGTCAGAGGTGTTCTTGCCACAGGGCCAGGTGGAGACACGCCTGTCGCAGCCGTGTGTGGTGCTGGTGCCCTTGCCGGTGGTATTCTTGTCGTGGGACCCGGCCGCGGTAGGGCCGCTACCCCTGCTGGTGGTGTCGGTGTCCGTGCCAGTCGATGTCCCGCGCCCTTGTTGACGGCAGGGTGACGTAGCTGACATTGGGAGGGTCCACGCTCCCCACACCATGACACTGATACCCCCAATTTTGTCGCGCAATGCTCTCCTTCCCCACTCTCTCGTTCCGCGTCGGGTCTGCTTTGCGTTTTTGCCGTTCTGCGGTTCCGCGGTGCACTGGTTCAGTGGCTTTCCGTTGCCTCTCCTGGTCTTTCGTGGATGCCTCCCACCCTCAAGACCCCGCGCGTAGGTAGTGCTCCGCAGCTCATTCCTTGCCAACACGAGTCTGCCACCTCGTGGCCTCTGACTCCTCTGCCCGCGGAACCTCGTTCCGTGGCCGTGCGCAAGGCTGCGACGTCGCCGGCAGCACGCTTCACCCTACTTGCGTTCCTTGGTGGTGACTGTCCCTAGCGGAGTCCTTGTTGGATCCAAGATCAGAACTGGAGTGACCAGTAGCACATGCATTCGGAGGAGAGGATCCCTCCCTCCGCGGAATGCCTCCGCGGAGAGCAATCCTCTCATTCCTCAAACAGAGCGGATCTTAGATAGGAAGCGAGAGTGGAGGTAGGAACTCGATTGATAGATATACGGATCAATGATACATGAGGCGGCAGTCGGGATCTGAATCAGTCATGACTTGAGCTTTTCAACTGGAGATGACACTTGCATCAAGTCAGACAATACAAGATCAGATCAAGATTACATCACACTGGTTCCTTCGCTATACGGCTACTTTATAATCACCCAACCTAGCTCTCTAAAACTCCTCCTACAACACTCTTTCCTCTGCTTCGGACTCCGCACGGTGCGTTACGCACATCGCGCGTCTCGTCCTCGATCACACAACAGACTACTTCTTCTACATCTTTCTGCCCTACTACTGCTTCTTCGTTCACTCCGCGACTTGGGTGCACACGGTCTTATGTTCTTCCTTGAATCTTCGTCTTCGCACGGTGCATCCTTTCGGCCCTCGTCCTTGATCACCGCTGCCAATCATGGGCTCTCATTCGTCGAGCTCCTGCCGCCCTCTTCCTAACATCCGGTTCTGCAGGCGGATGTTTTGCACGTCCGACGCTCCTGCTTCACTCCCACCTCTCCGCGGCTGGGCACATGTTCTCTTTCCATTGCGGATTCTCATCCGTCCCTGTCCCGCCTCTTTTCACCTCCTCCGTGATCATTGCTTCAAACAACCGTAGAGAAGGCGCCGTCGATCGTTTGTTCCATGGCGGCAACTTTTCCCGCCTGTCCTCCTCTTTTGCCACTGGATTCCGCGCCACCCCTCGCTCTACCGGAACCTCATTGCGGGAGCCAGCATTCCTTGCGCGTCCTCCGTTGCTCCACGGCCTCCCCTTCATCCTCCTCTGCGGATCTGTAGTCGAGGCCGCCTCTTTCCGCGGACTTGTGGGTCGCGGCGACTTCCTTCCGCGGATCTACCTTTTTCTCACTGGAGATGCGGTGGATCTTCGCTTGAGACTGATGCCCCCAACCCCCCCCCCTCCTTTCAAGACTCTGTCCCAGAGTCTTGTCAGCCCAACAGGCACGTGAACCTCCCTTGGGGACCCGGCCGTTGCCGTTGTTGGCAAGGCCGGCAGTACGTCTCCACCTCCCCGCCCTCTCCTTGGTATCTTGCGGAGCTCTCTTGATGCACGTACAACTGGCACCCCTCGCACCAGGCTCCTGTGGTGATTTCCTCCGCGCCCAGTCTTCTTTTGCAGGTAGAGCAGTGTGGGATCCGTTCATACGTCCTGCAGCTGGTGCACCAGTACACCATCTGCCTGTCCTCATTCCTTACCACCTCTGTGGCACAGAGGCACAGAGCTCATTGCCCACACATTGGTGACATTGGCCATTCTAGGCAGAGCTGCCCATCACAGTGCGCGTGGGCCCATCCTCCATAGTGCTCACAGTGGTATGCCATCCCCGTAGTAATCCCCATACATCCGTTTTCACAGCAATGCAGCCCGGAGTTTTCTGCCCCCCAATCCTCTTTTTTGGGCTGAGCAAGGCAGCGGTGGCAGGTCCACAACCCTTCCTTGCCCCGTTTGCCGCACCGCTGGTGGCACATCTTCAGGCACATGCCACATCCCTTCCCAAACTCAACCATCCCTTCCCGGCAGGTAGCGCATGCAGGTTCTCGGGTCCCCGCGATGAAGCTGAGGTAGCAGTCCGTCTCAAGGAACTCATTGCCCACACATTGGTGACATTGGCCCTTCTAGGCAGAGCTGCCCGTCACCATGCATTCGTGGTGTGCAGGCCTCGTGCTGACAGCATAGCTTTCCTCATCCTATACCGTCTTGAGGCATGTGGGACATGCCGCGGATTGATGCCCTTCGTCTCCCGGTATCTCCTCCTTGTCCTCCGATTCTTCCTCTTCTTCCTCCTCATTCACTCGGGGTGCCTTGCGGACACCTCGTTGCTTTTTGATCTCCTCTCTCCACCTCCTGCACACCGCAGCTCCGCTTCGCCCTCCGCGCCCGTTACAAGGTGGTGCCAAGCAGCCAGTGCAGATTTTGCAAAGGCATCCGCCACAATCCTACAACGCCACTCCCCACCACTGGCCCCATTGGGCACATTTCTTCTCTTCCAGCTCCTTCCTCCTTCTCTCTTCTGCCGCGACCCGTTCCTCTGCCTGCCACTGCCTCATCCTGGCTCCGAAAAGTGTGTGTGGACCTTTCCTTTGCTCAGGGACCCCTCCTCTCCTTCCTCTTCTTCCCCCTCCCCCTCCTCCTCTTCTGGGTCCCACCTTCCGCGGGGTGGTACTCCCCTAGCGCCGGGTCCCGCTCCTTCTTCCTCATCCCGTTCCTTTGCGGCCTCCTCCTTAGCTGCCTCCCTCGGGCACCGCAAGCAGGTGTAGTTTCGTCCGATGCAGGTTTTGGAGGTTCTACCGGCATACTGGTGTGCGAGATTTCCGCACACCCGGCACACCACCTTTAGGTGTGGCTGAGCAGGGAGATCTTCTCCGCACCATACGCATGGGCCCGTGTAGTTGGCCAGGGTCTTGGGGCTCATTGGTACCCTAGTCCGCGGTGGTGCTTTTTGGGATTGTTGCTGGGCTACCCCCGCTAAGGTTTGCTCGGGCTGTTGCTCGAACCTACCTTCAGGCTCCTCCCTCTTCCTTCTTTCTTGTTGCTCCCTTTGTTCCTATCGCCTTTCCTCCCGCTGCTCCAGCTGCTGCCCCCGTCACGGCTGCTCTCGCCGTTGTTTCTTCCTCACCTCCTTCGTGGCCAGCTCGCGGACATCGGACTCTTCCTCCTCTACCTCCTCTTGTTCCTGGCTCCATTCCTGCTCCTGATGTGACACCTGCTTTTCACAATCGTCCAGTACCTCCTCCGCTCTCCATCCCCGCGAGCCCTTCCGTTGTTCCAAAGGTGGTAGGCGACCCTCTGTCCTGGGGATGTATGTTTGCCACGCTGGTGGCAGCAGCACAAACTCCGTGGCCGGATAACTGCGGTTGCTGAACCCTTCCGGCTAGTCCCCGCAACGAAGGCGCGGTCCCCGTGCCTTGGTTGCGTGCCATGTTGATGGTTCCGCGGGCAAGAGCCCAGCTCCGCATGACCCGTCGAGTGTGTCGAGTGCTTGTGAGAGCGGAGGCGGAGGTGGGGAGGGATGGGCGGGGAGATGGTCGTTGTGAAGTGAAGAGTGGAGTAAATGATCAAACGCCGGAACTCGAAATGAGACTGAGGATGCCCGCGCCGATCAATGTATCCGCTTGACGCGGTGCGAGCCTGTCCGCCGCGAGCAGGATGTCATACGTGCGGACGTCGCAAACTTGGACAGTGTGCACCGCATGTACATTTGCCACCTACATGGGAAGGCCTGCGATCTGTCCGAGCGGCGCGTCAATGTCCCCGGTGGAGATAGAGAAGCAGAGTCGAGTGGGCTGGATGAGGTGCTGCATGTGGAGTGAACGGACCATCCAGAGCGCGATCGTGGTGTGTGTGGCACCAGTGTCCACGATGGCCACGAACTTGCGTCCGCATATCCACGCGTAACACCATGCCACGTGGACTTCGGAGGGTGCGGGTGGTTCGGGGGTGAGGGCCACAAGTGACCAGGTGCGTAAGACATGTGCGGCGGCATCATGCGCACTAGAGTGAGTGAGGAGGATGCATCAGAATAGCAAGCGGATGCCGGTCATGCTGTCTTGCGTGCATGAGAGGCGGACGCCAAGAGGGGAAAGGGAGGGATTGTGAGTGGTGAAGAGGGCGCAAAGAATTTGTGCAGACTCAGGGGAGTGAAGAAGGAAGTCTACCAGGGTAAGGGGATGGCGGTTGTCGAGGAGTGGGGTGGCGGGAACATGAATGTGCGGGTTGCTTGTGGGGCAGGTCTGTGGTGTAGCAGCGGACGGTCGCAAGATTCGCGGGGGTGCATGTCGTGGGGGAAGATGGGGTGCGATCTCCTCCAGCGTCCAACCGCGGATGGTGGGGTTGTACCTATGAGCAAGCTGTAGTCCATACATGGAGAGGGCTGGTAGTGTCTCCGCGAGTGCTAACTCCGCGGTAGGGTCGAGTTCATTTAGGAGTTGCAAGGCAACCTCCTGTTCCTCCTCATCAAATTCTCGCGCCAATCCCTCCCATTGTGCTTCAGTGTCTAGTGGCGGTGCAAGGACATCAGGTACATGCTCCGCGGCATCCAGAGGTGCCTGGTCAGGTTCTGTCCAGTAATGGCGCGGAAGTTGTCTGAGAGCATCCGCATTGCGGTTGGCAACCGCAAGCAGGTACTTGATTTTCATATTGTAGCCCTACAAGAGGAGTGCCCAATTGGCTAGGATGCCCTCATGGTTCTGGGTGGTGAGGAGCCATTGGAGAGCCTGATGGTCCGTGAAGACCGTGAATGGCTTGCCATTCTTTATGTAGCCGCGGAAGTGCTGGAGTGCCCAAAGGACAGCCAGGCATTCGCCCTTCACCAGCGGGTACTTCCGCTCTCCTTCGGTGAGGGCACGACTGGCGTATGCAGTCACCTTCTGGGTTGGTTCCTGTACTGTCTGGGATAGGATGGCGCCCAGCCCGTCCCGCGACCAGTCAGTGGTGATGGAGAACGGGATGTTGAATTCAGGGAATTTGAGCATGGGTGCGGTGACTAGGCGGTGCTTGATTTCCGTCCAGGCATCCGCGCATTCTGATGTCCAGTCAAACTGCACATCTTGGTGCGTCAACTCCTAGAGTGGCTTGATGATGCGTGCGTGGTCGCGGACAAACATCCCGTAGGAGGAGACAAAGCCCATGAATACATTGACTTGTCCCGCGGAAGTGGGCTGACGCCACTCCTGCACTGCCGCAATCTTCTCAGGATCAATCTTGATGCCATCCGCACTCATCACAAAGCCAAGGAACTCCATTTCCGCAGCTCCGATGGAGCACTTGGCTGCCTTGAGCTTCAGGTTGGCCTTGCGGAGGGCAACGAAGACAGCAGCCAGGGAGGAGAACAACTCTTCGAAGGTGTGGACCGCAACCATAATGTCGTCAATGTAGCAGCTAACATTGGGGATGCCGCAGAGGGTGGAGTCCATGACCCGCTGAAACGTCGCACTGGCATTGCGGAGTCCAAAGGGCATGCGCGTCAACACGTATAGTCCCTCTGGAGTCACGAGTGCGGCCTTGGCAATGGAGTCAAGGTGCATGGGGACAGCATGAAAGGCAACCATGATGTCGAGCTTTGCGAACCATCCACGACCCTATTGCCGCTCCTGTATGTCGACGAGTAGTGGCATGGGGTACGCATCCTCCTCGGTTACACAGTTGAGGTGGCGGAAGTTGACGCAAAATCGTTTGGACCCATACGATTTCCCCACGATGACCAATTTGGCACGCCAGGGGCTGACGATTCGGACGATCACCCCTTGCGCCTTGAGTTCCGCGAGTCCCTCTGTGATGATCTTCTCCTGTTCAGGGAGGATGCGCCGTACGTTCTGTTTTGTGGGCAAGGAGTCCCTGTGGAGATGACGTGGAAGGTTTCCACGGCCCCTAGATCAACCGCGGACCGAGCGAAGATGTCCGCAAATACATCCAGCAGGTCATAGAAGTCCTGCTTTTGTGTGGGTGAAAGTCATGAGTGGAGCATGTGATCCCATCGCGGTGGTGGTGGTGCTGTTCGGCGGAGTGGGTAGAACTCCTCCTCCTCGCGTGGAGGGCCAGCTCCAAAGACTCTCTGTCCCCTATTCCACAGCCCCAAGACGTTGGTTTGTACTCCCGGCTGGGTTGACTCTTCCGCGAGTTCCAGCCATTCTCCGGTTGTAATTTGTTCCGCGTTAGGCACATCCGCTGAGAGAGGTTGCACCCTGCTTGCATGAGCCTGAGAGTCCTCTGCCGCAGCATCTAGGAGGGAAAATGACTCGCCGCCGGTTATAGTTATCGCTACCCTGTCGCCAATGGTGGTGGGGCAATATGCTTCCTCCCTGAATGCAGAGCGGAGTTGCATGATTCCAAGGGAGAAGAGGAGGTTGGCCTGCCGCGGCACCAAGTAATCCATGCCCAGGAGCACGTCATACGTCCTGGCTCGCGTAACTTGGACATTCAATGGTTCATGAAGGGGTCCCACCTGCATGGGAAGGACGTGAACTTCCCCGTCTCCATAGTCCATTCCGCCCGCCGAGTTGGTGAAGAGGCGGTGCGTGGGGGGGATGCGGTCTACCCATCCGACCACCAGGAGGACGCGGAACGCCACATTGGTGTGAGTGGCTCCCGTGTCAATGATAGCCAGGAACTTCCTTCCACAGATCCAAACCACACAGCAGGTGACCTCGTAGTGGTTGTCGTCCCCGTAGTGGTTGTCGTCCCATCGCGGTGGTTCCAAGGGCTGTGGTGCCCATCCGCACTCTTCTTCAGCGAGACTTAGTGCAAACAAAGTCTCGGGTACCGCGCGGCGGGTGTTCTGTGTGCCGGATGTAGGCGTGGTGCAGTTGAGGGAGATTCCCACAGCTTGGAGGTGTTGATTGGCCCTGGCAAACTCCTCCTTCAGTCGCGGTGCAATCTCGGGATGAAAGCGGAGGAACTCAAAGAAGTTGACTTCCGCAATGGGAGTGGTAAACAGGCGTTGGACGGGGTAAGTGCTTCTCTTCGCGACTGCTAGAGCTATGTTGGGTGTCTGCGAAGATGGGGCAGGTTGCTTCTCCACCGGGAGTGGTGGTTTTGCCTGTTGTCATTTCTCCGGCACGACTGTGCGATTGAAAACTGCCTCCTAGAATTGCTCCTCCGCGGCCTCTGCTTTGCGCCTCAGGTCCTCCTATACCCTGGCTACCACTTGTAGGTCCCATCCGCGCAGGCCCAGTTCTTGGGCTCGTGTGATGAGAGTCGTCTCTTCAGTAGTAGGAGGCAATTATGTGTTCTCGTCCTCCGCCATCGGTAGCCCCGATTTGACGTTGCGAGCCCCGCTTGCAGGGTTCGCGGATGCCTGTGGGTTGGGCAGAATGCCTTGCCCGCCCAGAGCAACCTGGGGTTGATGATCCGGTGCCTGTCGCCCAGCTTGCATCTGCTGCTGATGCTACTATTCTTGCCATGGTTGATTAAAAAACGGCTGCCACTGCTGCACCATGGGGTCTTGCAGCATGGCGTCGGTGCGCGGAGCACCCTGTTGTTTGCGTGGACAATCCCGAGCGATGTGCTCCAAACTATGGCAAGTATAACACGCCTTCGGCTTGGGTTGAGAGGCATGTGTTGCCGGTGCTAGAGTGTGCGAGTCTCCGCCTTGATGCTGTCGCGTAGATCACTGCCGCATACAAATGGTCGTGGCGTCCTGCACTGCATCCTGTAGGGACTGGTAGCGCTCGGGGATCATCAGACTACTGATCTCATCGGGTAGTGCGCGGATGAGATTCTGTAGTAGGACCCAAAACGGTAGTCCTTCCCCTTGAGAGCTCTTTAGGACTGATGCCCAAGTTAGGAATTGGTACAAAAACTTGCGAATTTCGGCATCCTTCCGCATGACTTCCTTTTCAATCTTGCGGAGTGCCTCTTCCTTGGTCAGCGGCTTGAAACGCTCAATCAGCGCGTTGCCAAAGACCTCGAAGGAGTTGAACGGCGCTCGCGCATTGTACCAGTCCTCCGTAGCACCCTGCAGATGAAGCTCCGCGGTGGCCAAACAAAGATCTGGTGGGATCCGCCCTATGCTGGCATATATGGTGATCTGCTTCAGCCAGGTCCATGGGTCCTCCTCAAGGGTTCCCTTGAAGATGTCCAGCCACGGAGTATTGGCTGGTTGCGCACGCACGTACTGTAGTTGGGGCACGGTGTTCCGATTAGCCATGGATGTCACCGCGGGGAGTGGTAACGAGGCTGCAGTCGCCGAATAGCCCACGTGGCTTGTTTGTTGCTGTCCCTGAGGTGCTGGTGTGGGGCCGCTCATTGGAGCTGCCGCCGAGAGGGTATAGTAGTGAGTCGCAGTGGTCGTTTGCGTCGCGTAGGGTGCCGAATAAAATGTAGTCCCAGGGGGCGGTGTCTGGGTGCTCGGTGCGGCAGGGGCGGTAGATCCTGGCAGCCAATAGCCCTACGGTGGAGAGTGTGACATTGTAGAGTGGTAGAGCACGGTGGTACTTGGTACTGCAAGAGTTACAATAGCTCTTGGCATTGGCGGGAGCGCACGATAGGCAGAGTGGGGCACAGTTATCTGTACCTGGCTGATAGGTGGTGGTGCGTGAGCCGCGACTCTAGCTGGCGCGGTGCCCATCGGCTGTTGATGATATACCGGGTTTCCAACCATCATGGGCATCAGTTGCGCCGCCATGGGGACAGGCGGTGGTTGTGACGGTGTCTGCTGCATAGGGGCCTGCTGTGTTACTCCTGCCGCGGAGGGCATGGCCCACGGGCCCATCATCATCCAGCCCGCCAAAGCTGTGGTAGAGGAGGTTGGTATAGGCCCCCCTTGCGGTAGAGTCCCAGGCAGTCCTGGGTGGGGGTGAGGCTGGGGCCCTACAAGTGGCTATTGTGTTGCTTGCAGTGGCTGCGGAACCAGAAGGGGTTGGTGCACCATCACCATCTCTGTGTTCGAATGGCGGTGTCCCTTGCCATCTCGTGCATTCTGGGTTTTGCCTCGCCGTTGCCCTCACGCTTGGTGTCACTGGGGTGTTTGCCATATTTAATCGCGGATTCACTTGGAGAGATACTTCTTCCGTCGCGGTGGGCAGCCTAGCGCCAACTGCCTGTCCCTCTGCTGACTGTTCTGTTGCTTGTGGGTAGGGCTGCTGCTCCGCTTCTTTCATGGTAGGTGGCATGCCCAACTATTTGACAAATACTCCCTGCGACGACAATCTCACCCCCCTTGTTCCCCTTGTTGAAGGTGAGCGTTCCGGCGGCATGTACCCCAGCTGCGGTTAGTGGCAGTGGGCACCCTCCATGGTTGGCACCCTGGAGACATATGGAGCTGGGGAGGTTTCCAACCCTGCTAGGGGCGCAGAGGGAAGGTAGTCTTCCTCTTCTACCCGTGATGGCTGTCTTCCGCTGCGCCGCTGGTATACTGGTCCTTGGTACGCCATGGATTTCCCGCTCTCGGAGAGTCCGTCTGCTGGCGGTGGCACATTGGAAAACCACCGCTGCTCCATAGAGACGTTGGCGTGGAGGTGGTGGGTTTCACACACATCTTGGCTGTGTACGCTTTCCAACTTCACGTGGTCCTCCAACGCGTCCATGATGCGCCGCCAGTGTAGCTGTTCCAGCCACTCGGTGACTCTTCGGTGCTACACCAGTGGATCTGCGCCTGGCGACGAACTGACGGGCGTGTGAGAGGGCGTGGGGGGTGTCTCTACTGTCCACCTGTGTGGCCGCCAAGGGTGTAACCAAGTCAAGACTCGAGAGTCTGGTCTCAGACTCGGATTTGCAAGACGAGGCCTCCTAGCATACTCGGTCTCGCAAATCTTTTCAAACGTCTCACAAGTCTTGGACTCGCGAGACCATGTGACTTGGACTCGTGAGACTTTTCCATACATAACACCAAAAAAAGTGGAATGTTAGGATATCAAGTCAAAACAAGCAAGTCTTAAGGCCCTCACTTTACAGACTTCATGAGATATTATCCCAACTCTTCAAACTTCTCCTTCTCATATGCTCAAATCCTTGCCATCTATGAAGCAAACGGTTCCACGATTCCAGTATGAGACCGGGTCCTGGATTCGGTCTTGCGAGTCTTTATAAAGAATCAGTCTCACGAGTCCAAAAAGACTGGTTTCACCCTTAGTAGCCGCACGCCGCGGCAGGAAATGGCGTACAGAAGTTTGCTGTGATTGCTGCCGGTGCCGCCTCCACGTGTCCTGATGCACGAAGCTGGCTGCCGACATGTATGACTGAATCTGAAGGTCGTGTGCAGCTCCGCCAGACAAAGAGCGGGGAACAGTCCACGCTCACCGCACCATGACACTGATACCGCCAATTTTGCCGCGCAATGCTCTCCTTCCGCGCTCTCTGGTTCCGCGCCGGGTCTGCTCCGCGTTTTTGCCGTTCTGCGGTTCCGCGATGCACTGGTTTAGTGGCTCTCTGCTGCCTCTCCTGGTCTTCCGTGGATGCCTCCCACCCTCAGGACCCCGCGCGTAGGTAGTGCTCCGCAGCTCACTCCTTGCCGACACGAGTCTGCCACCTTGTGCTCTTTGACTCCTCTGCCCGCGGAACCCCGTTCCGTGGCCGCGCGCAAGGCTGCGACGTCGCCGGCAGCACGCTTCACCCTACTTGCGTTCCTTGGTGGTGAGTGTCCCTAGCAGAGTCCTTGTTGGATCCAAGATCAGAAGTACAGTGACAAGTAGCACATGCATTCGGAGGAGAGGATCCCTCCCTCCGCGGAATGCCTCCGCGGAGAGCAATCCTCTCGTTCCTCAGATGGAGCGGATCTCAGATAGGAAGCGAGAGTGGATGTAGGAACTTTATTGATAGATGCGCGGATCAATGATACATGAGGCGGCCGTCGGGATCTGAATGAGTCATGACTTGAGCTTTTCAACTGAATATGACACTTGCATCAAGTCAGAAAATACAAGATCAGATTAACATTACATCACACTGGTTCCTCCGCTACATAGCTACTTTGTAATCATCCAACCTAGCTCTCTAAATCTCCTCCTACAACACTCTTTCCTCTACTTTGGACTCCGCGTGGTGCGTTACGCGCATCGCGGGTCTCGTCCTCGATCACATAATAGACTACTTCTTCTACATCTTTCTGCCCTACTACTGCTTCTTCCTTTACTCCGCGGCTTGGGTGCGCGCGGTCTTGTGTTCTTCCTTGAATCTTCGTCTTCGCACGGTGCGTCCTTCCGGCCCTCCTCCTTGATCACCTGGGCTCTCATTGGCCGAGCTCCTGCCGCCCTCTTCCTGACATCCGGTTCTGCCGGCGGATGTTTTGCACGTCCAACGCTCCTGCTTCACTCCCACCTCTCCGCGGCTTGGCACATGTTCTCTTTCCATCGCGGATTCTCATGCCTGCCTGTCCCGCCTCTTTTCACCTCCTCCGCGATCATCACTTCAAACAGCCGTAGAAAAGCCGCCGTTGATCGTTTGTTCCCTGGCGGCAACGTTTCCCGCCTGTCCTCCTCTTCTGCCACTGGATTCCATGCCACCCCTCGCTCTAGGGGGAACCTCATTACGGGAGCCAGTTTTCCTTGCGCGTCCTCCGGTGCTCCGCGGCCTCTCCTTCATCTTCCTCCGCAGATCTGTAGTCGAGGCCGCCTCTTTCCACAGACTTGTGGGTCGCGGCAACTTCCTTCAGCGGATCTACCTTCTTCTCAGTGGAGATGCGGTGGATCTTCGCCTGACAGTCCGCCCGCCCTTTGCCGTCGAACCTCAGGCGCGCATGCCGCGTCGTGTGCAGGTAGCGGAGGATGCGCTTGAAGGCTTGCCAGTACAGTGGCCCTGGATTGGCCACGTACCTGCTCACTTGGCCCACCGCGTGGGC
>SZWC01010662.1:17054-28286 GCA_023375785.1 Penium margaritaceum | reverse complement strand
CAACTCTGGCACAACTCTGGCACAACTCTGGCACAACTCTGGCACAACTCTGGCACAACTCTGGCACAACTCTGGCACAACTCTGGCACAACACTGGCACAACTCTGGCACAGCTTTGGCACAACCCTCACACAACTCCGTCGCAACTCCAGCACAACTCTGGCACAACTCTGGCACAACCCTGGCTCAACTCTAGCACAACTCTCGCACAACTCTAGCACAACTCAAGCACAACTCTGGCACAACTCTGGCACAATAATGGCACAACTCTGGAGCAACTATGGCACAATTTTGGCACAACTCTTGCACAACTCTAGCACAACTCGAGCACAACTCTAGCACAACTCTGGCACAACTCTGGCTCTACTCTGGCACAACTCTGGCACTACTCTGGCACAACTCCGGCACAACTCTCGCACAACTCTGGCACAACTCTGGCACAACTCTGGCACAACATTGCCACAACGGTGGCACAATTCCGGCACATATATGGCACATGACTGGCAAAACTCTGGCACAAAGATGGCACAACTCTGGCACAGCTGTGGCACAACTGTGGCAAAACTCTCGCAAAACTCTGGCACAATTCTGGCAGCACTCTGGCACAACTTTGGCACAACTCTGGCACATTATGGCACAACTCTGGCTGAACTCTGGCACAACTCTGGCACAACTGTGGCATAACTCTTGCACAACTTTGACACAACTTTGGCAAAACTCTTGCACAACTCTGGTACAACCCTGGCACAACTCTGGTACAACTCTGGCACAACTCTGGAACAAATAAGGCACAACTCTAGGACAACTCTGGCAGAAATATGGCAGAACTCTGGCACAACTCTGGCACAACTCTGGCACAAGTTTGGGACAACTCTGACACAACCCTGGCACAACTCTCGCACAACTTTGGCACAACTCTGGCACAGCTATAGCACAAAAATCGAGCTCAAATCTGGCATAACTTTGACACAACTCTGGCACTACTATGGTACAACTCTGGCACAACTCTGGCACAACTCTAGCAAAACTCCCACACAAATATAGCACAGCTATGGAAATACTCTGGCACAAATTTGGCACCACTGTGCCACACCTCAAGCACAACCCTGGCGCAACTCTGGCACAACTGTGCCACAACTCTGGCACAACTCTGGCACAACTTTGGCACAACTATGGCATAACTCTGGCACGACTCTGGTGCAACTCTGGACCAACACTGGCACAACTCTGGCACAACTCTGGCACAAGTCTGGCACAGCTCTGGCACAACTCTGGCACAACTTTGGCACAACTATGGCACAACTCTGGCAGGACTCTGGTGCAGCTCCGGACCAACTCTTGCACAACTCCGGCACAACTCTGGCACAACTCTGGCACAACACTGACACAACTCTGGCACAACTCTGGCACAATTATCGCACAGCTCTGGCACAACTCAAGCACAACTCTGGCACAGCTATGGAACAAATCTGCCACAACTCTGGCACAACTCTGGCACAACTCTTGCACAACACTTAAGGGTGCACACCGGGTAAGATTCCCGGATCCCAGATTGGATTCGGATTCACGAATCCGAATCCAGGTTTGGCTTTGATTCACGAATCCGAATCTGGATTCGCGAATTCGTAAGATTCACGAATCGTTTCCGAATCCTATGGGTGATGGCAGGTAAAAATCCTCTAATCTGCAACATGAATCCCTGTTTTCCATGTTGAAACAATAGGGAAAGGATCTCCAAATCCCGAATTGAATCCTCATGAAGGAGTTGGATCCCCGAATCCGAATCTTTTTCCGGGTTCACGAATCTTATTCACGAATCCTAGGATTTGGTGTGCAGCCTTAACAACACTGGCACAACTCTGGCATAACATTGGCACAACCCTGACACAACTCCGGCACAACTCCGGCACAACTCTGGCACAACTCTGGCACAACCCTGGCACAACTCTGGCACAACGCTCGCAGAACTCTAGCACAACTCTGGCACAACTCTGGCACAACTCTGGCAGGACTCTGGTGCAGCTCTGGACCAACTCTTGCACAACTCCGGCACAACTCTGGCACAACCCTGGCACAACTCTGGTTGAAGTCTGGCACAACTCTGGCACAACTTTGGTACAACTATGGTACAACTCTGGCACGACTCTGGCACAACTCTAACACAACTCTGACACAACTTTGGCACAACTGTGGCATAACTCTGGCACAACTATGGCACAATTTGGCACAACTCTCCCACAACTCTGGCACAACCCTGGCACAACTCTGGTTGAAGTCTGGCACAACTCTGGCACAACTTTGGTACAACTATGGTACAACTCTGGCACGACTCTGGCACAACTCTAACACAACTCTGACACAACTTTGGCACAACTGTGGCATAACTCTGGCACAACTATGGCACAATTTGGCACAACTCTCCCACAACTCTGGCACAACCCTGGCACAACTCTGGTTGAAGTCTGGCACAACTCTGGCACAACTTTGGTACAACTATGGTACAACTCTGGCACGACTCTGGCACAACTCTAACACAACTCTGACACAACTTTGGCACAACTGTGGCATAACTCTGGCACAACTATGGCACAATTTGGCACAACTCTCCCACAACTCTGGCACAACCCTGGCACAACTCTGGTTGAAGTCTGGCACAACTCTGGCACAACTTTGGTACAACTATGGTACAACTCTGGCACGACTCTGGCACAACTCTAACACAACTCTGACACAACTTTGGCACAACTGTGGCATAACTCTGGCACAACTATGGCACAATTTGGCACAACTCTCCCACAACTCTGGCACAACCCTGGCACAACTCTGGTTGAAGTCTGGCACAACTCTGGCACAACTTTGGTACAACTATGGTACAACTCTGGCACGACTCTGGCACAACTCTAACACAACTCTGACACAACTTTGGCACAACTGTGGCATAACTCTGGCACAACTATGGCACAATTTGGCACAACTCTCCCACAACTCTGGCACAACCCTGGCACAACTCTGGTTGAAGTCTGGCACAACTCTGGCACAACTTTGGTACAACTATGGTACAACTCTGGCACGACTCTGGCACAACTCTAACACAACTCTGACACAACTTTGGCACAACTGTGGCATAACTCTGGCACAACTATGGCACAATTTGGCACAACTCTCCCACAACTCTGGCACAACCCTGGCACAACTCTGGTTGAAGTCTGGCACAACTCTGGCACAACTTTGGTACAACTATGGTACAACTCTGGCACGACTCTGGCACAACTCTAACACAACTCTGACACAACTTTGGCACAACTGTGGCATAACTCTGGCACAACTATGGCACAATTTGGCACAACTCTCCCACAACTCTGGCACAACCCTGGCACAACTCTGGTTGAAGTCTGGCACAACTCTGGCACAACTTTGGTACAACTATGGTACAACTCTGGCACGACTCTGGCACAACTCTAACACAACTCTGACACAACTTTGGCACAACTGTGGCATAACTCTGGCACAACTATGGCACAATTTGGCACAACTCTCCCACAACTCTGGCACAACCCTGGCACAACTCTGGTTGAAGTCTGGCACAACTCTGGCACAACTTTGGTACAACTATGGTACAACTCTGGCACGACTCTGGCACAACTCTAACACAACTCTGACACAACTTTGGCACAACTGTGGCATAACTCTGGCACAACTATGGCACAATTTGGCACAACTCTCCCACAACTCTGGCACAACCCTGGCACAACTCTGGTTGAAGTCTGGCACAACTCTGGCACAACTTTGGTACAACTATGGTACAACTCTGGCACGACTCTGGCACAACTCTAACACAACTCTGACACAACTTTGGCACAACTGTGGCATAACTCTGGCACAACTATGGCACAATTTGGCACAACTCTCCCACAACTCTGGCACAACCCTGGCACAACTCTGGTTGAAGTCTGGCACAACTCTGGCACAACTTTGGTACAACTATGGTACAACTCTGGCACGACTCTGGCACAACTCTAACACAACTCTGACACAACTTTGGCACAACTGTGGCATAACTCTGGCACAACTATGGCACAATTTGGCACAACTCTCCCACAACTCTGGCACAACCCTGGCACAACTCTGGTTGAAGTCTGGCACAACTCTGGCACAACTTTGGTACAACTATGGTACAACTCTGGCACGACTCTGGCACAACTCTAACACAACTCTGACACAACTTTGGCACAACTGTGGCATAACTCTGGCACAACTATGGCACAATTTGGCACAACTCTCCCACAACTCTGGCACAACCCTGGCACAACTCTGGTTGAAGTCTGGCACAACTCTGGCACAACTTTGGTACAACTATGGTACAACTCTGGCACGACTCTGGCACAACTCTAACACAACTCTGACACAACTTTGGCACAACTGTGGCATAACTCTGGCACAACTATGGCACAATTTGGCACAACTCTCCCACAACTCTGGCACAACCCTGGCACAACTCTGGTTGAAGTCTGGCACAACTCTGGCACAACTTTGGTACAACTATGGTACAACTCTGGCACGACTCTGGCACAACTCTAACACAACTCTGACACAACTTTGGCACAACTGTGGCATAACTCTGGCACAACTATGGCACAATTTGGCACAACTCTCCCACAACTCTGGCACAACCCTGGCACAACTCTGGTTGAAGTCTGGCACAACTCTGGCACAACTTTGGTACAACTATGGTACAACTCTGGCACGACTCTGGCACAACTCTAACACAACTCTGACACAACTTTGGCACAACTGTGGCATAACTCTGGCACAACTATGGCACAATTTGGCACAACTCTCCCACAACTCTGGCACAACCCTGGCACAACTCTGGTTGAAGTCTGGCACAACTCTGGCACAACTTTGGTACAACTATGGTACAACTCTGGCACGACTCTGGCACAACTCTGGCACAACTCTGGCACGACTCTGGTGCAACTCTGGATCAACTCTGGCACAACTCCGGCATAACTCTGGCACAACTCTGGCACAACTCTGACACAACTCTTAC
Source organism: Penium margaritaceum (assembly GCA_023375785.1). Classification (NCBI taxonomy): domain Eukaryota; kingdom Viridiplantae; phylum Streptophyta; class Zygnematophyceae; order Desmidiales; family Peniaceae; genus Penium; species Penium margaritaceum. Next base: position 23,236 of record SZWC01010662.1, on the reverse strand, counting down.
ACAGCTCTGGCACAACTCAGGCAAAACTCTCGCACAACTCTGGCACAACTCTGGCACAACGTTGCCTTAACGGTGGCACAGTTCCGGTACAATTTTGGCCCAATTCTGGCACAACTCTAGCACAACTTGAGCACAACGCCAGCACAACTCTGGCACAGATATGGCAGAACTCTCGCACAGCTGTGGCACAACTGTGGCAGCTCTCGTAAAACTCTGGCCCAATTCTGACAGAAATCTGGCACAACTCTGGCACAACTCTGGCACAATTCTGGCACAGCTGTTGCACAAATGTGGCACAACTCTGGCAAAACCATGGCACAACTCTGGCACGACTCTGGCACAACTCTAACACAACTCTGACACAACTTTGGCACAACTGTGGCATAACTCTGGCACAACTATGGCACAATTTGGCACAACTCTCCCACAACTCTGGCACAACCCTGGCACAACTCTGGTTGAAGTCTGGCACAACTCTGGCACAACTTTGGTACAACTATGGTACAACTCTGGCACAACTCTGGCACAACTCTGGCACAACTCTGGCACGACACTGGCACAACTCTGGCATAACTCTGGCACAATTCTGGCACAGCTCTGGCACAACTCAGGCACAACTCTGGCACAACTATGGAACAAATCTGCCACAACTCTGGCACAACTCTGGCACAACTCTTGCACAATTCTTAAGGGTGCACACCGGGTAAGATTCCCGGATCCCAGATTGGATTCGGATTGACGAATCTAAATCCAGGTTTGGCTTTGATTCACGAATCCGAATCTGGATTCGCGAATTCGTAAGATTCACGAATTGTTTCCGAATCCTATGGGTGATGGCAGGTAAAAATCCTCTAATCTGCCACATGAATCCCTGTTTTCCATGTTGAAACAATACGGAAAGGGTCTCCGAATCCTGGATCAAATCCTCATGAAGGAGTTGGCTCCCCGAATCCGAATCTTTTTCCGGGTTCACAAATCTTGTTCACGAATCCTAGGATTTGGTGTGCAGCCTTAACAACACTGGCACAACTCTGGCATAACTTTAGCACAACCCTGACACAACTCCGGCACAACTCCGGCACAACTCTGGCACAACTCTGGCACAACCCTGGCACAACTCTGGCACAACGCTCGCAGAACTCTAGCACAACTCTGGCACAACTCTGGAGCAACTATGGCACAATTTCGGCACAACTCTGGCACACCTCTGGCACAAGCCGAGCACAACGCTGGCACAACTCTGGCACAACTCTGGCATAACTCTGGCAAAACTCTGACACAACTCTGACACAACTCTGGCACAACTCAGGCAAAACTCTCGCACAACTCTGGCACAACGTTGCCTTAACGGTGGCACAGTTCCGGTACAATTTTGGCCCAATTCTGGCACAACTCTAGCACAACTTGAGCACAACGCCAGCACAACTCTGGCACAGATATTGCAGAACTCTCGCACAGCTGTGGCACAACTGTGGCAAAGCTCTCCTAGAACTCTGGCACAATTCTGACAGAAATCTGGCACAACTCTGGCACAACTCTGATACAATGCTGGCACAGCTGTGGCACAAATTTGGCACAACTCTGGCAAAACTATGGCACAACTCTGGCACGACTCTGGCACAACTCTAACATACTCTGACACAACTTTGGCACAACAGTGGCATAACTCTGGCACAACTATGGCACAATTTGGCACAACTCTCCCACAACTCTGGCACAACCCTGGCACAAATCTGGTTGAAGTCTGGCACAACTCTGGCACAACTTTGGTACAACTATGGTACAACTCTGGCACAACTCTGGCACAACTCTGGCACAACTCTGGCACGACACTGGCACAACTCTGGCATAACTCTGGACCAACTCTAGCACAACTCTGGCAAAACTCTGGCACTACCCTGGCAGACCTAAAGCTTATCTCTGGCACAACTCTGGCACTTTTCTGGCACAACTCTGGCACAACTCTGGCACAACTCTGGTACATCTCTGGTACAGCTGTGGAACAATGTGGCACAACTGTGGCACAACTCTTGCACAACTCTGGCACAAATCTGGCAGAGCTCTGGCACAACTCTTGTACAACTCTTCCACAATTATGGCACAGCCCTGGCACAACTCTGGCACAACTCTGGCACAACTCTGGCACGACTCCGGCACGACTATGGTACAACTCTGGCACAACTCTGACACAACTCTGGCACAACTCTGGCACAACTCTGGAACAACTCTGGTAGAACTCTGGAACAACTCTGCCACAACTCTCGCACAACTCTGACACAAGTCTGGCACAACTCTAGCAAAACTCTGGCACAACTGTGGCACAACTCTGGCACAACTCTGGAACAACTCCGGAACAACTCTGCCACAACTCTGGCACAACTCTGACACAAGTCTGGCACAACTCGAGCACAACTATGGCACAACTCTGGCACAACTCTCGCACTACTCTGGCACAGCTCTGGCACAGCTCTGGCACACATCTGGCACAAATCTGGCACCACTCTAGCACAGCTCTGGCACAACTCTCGCACAACTCTGGCACAACTCTGGCACAACTCTGGCACAACTCTGGCATAAATCTGGCAAAACTCTAGCATAACTCTGGCACACCTTTGCCACAACTGTGACACAATTCTGGCATATCTCTGGCACAACACTGGCACAAGCATGGCACACATCTGGCACAACTCTGGCACAACCGTGGCACAACCCTCGTAAAACTCTGGCATAAATCTGGCAGAACTCTGTCACAACTCCTGCACAACGCTGGCGCAGTTATGGCACAGCTCTGGCACAACTCTGGCACAAATCTGGCACAAATCTGGCATGACTCCGTCACAACTTTGGCACAACTCTGGCTCAACTCTGGCACAACTCTGGAACAACTCTTGCAAACCTCTGGCACAACACTGGCACAACTTTGGCCAAACTCTGGCACAACTTTGGCACAACTCTGATGACTCTGTGACACAACTCTGGCACAACTCTGGAACAACTCTGGAACAACTCTGGCACAACTCTAGCACAACTCCAGCAAAACTCTGGCACAGCTCAAGCACAACCCTGGCACAACTCTGGCCTATTTTTGGCACTACTGTGGCAAAACTCTAGCACAACTCTGGCACAACTCTGGCAAAACTCTAGCATTACTCTGGCACAACTCTGGCACAGATCTCGAACAACCCTGGCACAACTCTGGCACAAATCTGACACAACCCTGGCAAAACTGTGGCACAACTCTGGCGTAACTCTGGCACAACTCTGGCACAACTCCGGCACAACTCTGGCACAACTTCGGCACAACTCTGGCACAACTATAGCACGACTGTGGCACAATTCTGGCACAACTCTGGCAAAACTCTGGCACAACTCTGGCGTAACTCTGGCACAACTCTGGCACAACTCCGGCACAACTCTGGCACAACTTCGGCACAACTCTGGCACAACTATAGCACGACTGTGGCACAATTCTGGCACAACTCTGGTAAAACTCTGGCACAACCCTGGCTCACTTCTGGCAACACTCAGGCACAACTCTGGCACAACTCTGGCACAACTCTAGCACAACTTTACCACAACTGTGGCACAATAGCGGCACATCTCTGGCACAACACTGGCACAACTATGACACAAATCTGGCACAACTCTGGAACAACTGTGGCAGAACTGTAGCACAACTCTCCCACAACTCTGGAAAAAATCTGGCACAACTCTGGCACAACTCTTGCACAACTCTGGCACAATTCTGGCACAGCTTTGGCACAACTCTGGCACAATTCAGGGAAAACTCTGGCACGACTTCGGCACAATTTTTGCACAACCCTGGCACAACTCAGACACAACTCTGGCACAACTCTGGCACAACTCTGGCACAAATCTGGCACAACTCTGGCACAACTCTGGCACAACTCTGGCAAAACTCTGGCACAACTCTAACACAACTCTGGCACAACTGTGGAACAACTCTGGCAAAACTCTGGCACAACTCTAACACAACTCTGGGAGAACTCTGGCACAACTCTGGCACAACTCCGGCACAACTCTGGCACAACTCTGGCACGACTCTAGCACAACTCTGGCACAACTCTCGCACAACTCTGGCACAACTCTGGCACTACTCTGGCACAACTTTGGCACAACTCTGGCACAACTCTAACACAACTCTGGGAGAACTCTGGCACAACTCTGGCACAACTCCGGCACAACTCTGGCACAACTCTGGCACGACTCTAGCACAACTCTGGCACAACTCTGGTACAACTATAGAACAACTCTGCCACAACTCTCGCACAACTCTGGCACAACTCTGGTATAACTCTGGCACAACCCTGGCACAACTCTGGCAAAACTCTGGCACAACTCTGGCACAACTCTGGCACAGCTTTCCCAGGACTGTGGCACAATTGCGGCACATCTCTTGCACAACACTGGCACAACTCTAGCACAAATCTGGAACAACTCTAGAACAACTGTGGCACAACTTAGGCACAACTCCCGCACAACTCTGGCAAAAATCTGGAGTAACTCTTGCACAACGCTTGCACAACTCTGGCACAGTTTTGACACAGCTTTTTCACAACTCTGGCACAATTCTGGCACAACTCTTGCACGACTTCGGCACAATTCTGGCACAACCATGGCACAACTCTGACACAACTCTGGCACAACTCTGGCACAAATCTGGCACAACTCTGGCACAGCTCTTGAACAACCCTGGCACAACTCTGGCACAAATCTGGCACAGATTTGGCACAACTCTGGCACAATTCAGGCAAAACTCCGGCACGACTTCGGCACAATGTTTGCACAACCCTGGCACAACTCACACACAACTCTGGCACAACTCTGGCACAACTCTGGCACAACTCTTGCACAACTCTGGCACTACTCATGCACAACTCTGGCAAAACTCCGGCACAACTCTAACACAACTCTGGCACAAATGTGGAACAACTCTGGCAAAACTCTAGCACAACTTTGGAATAACTCTGGCAAACTCTAGCATAACTCTGATACAACTCTGGCACAACTCTGGCACAGCTATGGAACAACTCAGGCAGAACGCGTGCACAACTTTCGCACAACTCTTGCACAGCTCGAGCACAACCCTGGCACAACTCTGGCACAACTCTAGCACAACTTCGGCATAACTCTGGCAAACTCTAGCATAACTCTGACACAACTCTGGCACAACTCTGGCACAACTCTGGAACAACTCAGGCACAACTCGTGCACAAATTTGGCACAACACTGGCACAGCTCGAGCACAACCCTGGCACAACTCTGGCACAACTCTGGCACTACTCTGGCACAACTTTGGCACAACTCTGGCACAACTCTGGCACAACTCTGGCACAACTCCGGCACAACTCTGGCACAACTCTGGCACAACTCTGGCACAGCTCTGGCATAACCCTGGCACAACTTTGGCACAAATCTGGCACAACTCTGGCAAAACTGTGGCACAACTCTGGCACAACTCTGGCACAACTCTGGCACAACTCTGGCACAAATCTGGCACAACTCTGGTACAACTATAGCACAACTCTGCCACAACTCTCGCACAACTCTGGCACAACTCTGGTACAACTCTGGCACAACCCTGGCACAACTCTGGCAAAACTCTGGCATAACTCTGGCACAACTCTGGCACAACTCTGGCACAACTCTAGCACAACTCTGGCACAACTTTGCCAGGACTGTGGCACAATTGCAGCACAACTCTTGCACAACATTGGCACAACTTTGGCACAAATCCGGAACAACTCTGGAACAACTGTGGCACAACTGTGGCAAAACTCCCGCACAACTCTGGCAAAAATCTGGAATAACTCTTGCACAACGCTTGCACAACTCTGGCACAATTTTGACACAGCTTTTTCACAACTCGGGCACAATTCTGGCACAACTCTTGCAGGACTTCGGCACAATTCTGGCCGACCCTGGCATAACTCTGACACAACTCTGGCACAACTCTGGCACAACTCTGGCACAACTCTGGCACAGCTCTTGAACAACCCTGGCACAACTCTGGCACAAATCTGGCACAACTCTTGCAAAACTGTGGCACAACTCTGGCACAACTCTGGCACAACTCTGGCACAACTATAGCACAACTTTGGCACAACTCTGGCACAACTCTGGCACAACTCTGGCACAACTCTGGCACAACTCTGGCACAA
>SZWC01010661.1:78699-98243 GCA_023375785.1 Penium margaritaceum | reverse complement strand
GCGGAGTGGTGCGAACTGGTTGTGGAGTGGTGCGAACTGGTTGCGGAGTGGTGCGAACTGGTTGCGGAGTGGTGCGAACGGGTTGTGGAGTGATTGGGCACTCTGACCATGGCTGACTCGTGTTACGATTTGTAGAAGTTAAAGTCACTTGGTAAACTTTGTGGTCATGGTCGATGGTACATTCCAACTTTGTGAAGGCATTGTGCACAATAGCCTGTACCGAGCCACCAGTATTCTACCTTGTTTGCACATGCAAGATCATGCCTAGTACATCTGCACAGTCATTGGACACTCTCACTATGGCTGACTCGTGTTATAATTCATAGCCGTTTAAGGTACTTGGTAAACCCTGTGGTCATGGTCAGTAGCACATGCAACCTTTGTGAAGGCATTGCGCACAATAGCTGTGCCAAGCTACTGGTTTCTTACCTTGTTTATACCTGCAAGGTCATGCATATTAGATGTGCACTGTGATTGGACACTCTGAATGTGGCTGACTTGTATTACGATTCGTAAAAGTTGACCTCACTTGGTAAACTTTGTGGTCATGGTTAGTGGCACATGCCAATGTTTTCAAGGCATTGCGCACAATAGCCATGCCAAGCCACCGGGTTTGTACCATGTTTATACCTGCAAGGTCATGCATGTTAGATGTGCACTGTGATTGCGCACTCTGACGATGGGTGACTTGTGTTACGATCTGTAGAAGTTAAAGTCACTTGGTAAACGTTTTGGTCATCGTCAGTGGCACATGCCAATGTTTTTAAGTCATTGCGCACAATAGCCACACCGAGCCACCAGTATTCTACCTTGTTTGTACCGGCAAGATCATGCTCAGTACATCTGCACTGTGATTAGACACTCTGACCGTGGCTGACTCGTGTTATGCTCAAGAGAAGTAAAAGTCACTTTGATACATTTGTGGTCATGGTCGTGGCACATGCCAACTTTGTCAAGGTATTGCTCACAATAGCCACACCGAGACACCAGTATTCTACCTTGTTCATACCTGCAAGGTCATGCGCAATACATCTGCACTGTGATTGGACACTCTGACCGTGGCTGAAACGTGTCATGATTCATAGCCCTTTGAGGTACTTGGTAACCTTTGTGGTCATGGTCAGTGGCACATGCCAACTTTGTCAAGGCATTGCACACAATATCCGTGCCAGGCCACCGGTTTTTTAACTTGTTTATACCTGCAAGGTCATGCATATTATATGTGCGCTGTGATTGGGCACCCTGACCGTGGCTGACTCGTGTTACGATTCGTAGAAGTTAAAGTCACTAGGTAACCTTTGTGTTCATGGTCAGTGGCACATGCCAACTTTGTCAAGGCATTGCGCACAATAGCCATGTCAGGCCACCGGTTTTTTACATTGTATATACCTGCAAGGTCATGCTTATTACATCTGAACTATGATTGGACACTGTGACTGTGGCTGACTTGTGTTACGATTCGTAGAAGTCAAAGTCACTTGGTAAAATTTGTTGTCATGGTCAGTGGCACATGCCAACTTTGTCAGGGCATTGCGCACAACAGCCACACCGAGCCACCAGTATTCTACCTTCTTTGCACTTGTAAGATCATGCCTATTACATCTGCACTGTGATTGGACACTCTGACCGTGGCTGACTCGTGTTATGATCAAGAGAAGTAAAAGTCACTTGGATTCATTTGTTGTCATGGTCAGTGGCACATGCCAACTTTGTCAAGGCACTACGTACAATAGCCACACCAAGCCACCAGTATTCTACCTTGTTCATACCTGGAAGGTCATGCACAATATATCTGCACAGTGATTGGACACTCTAACCGTGGCTGACTCGTGTTATGATTCATATCCGTTTAAGGTACTTTGTAAACTTTGTGGTCATGGTCAGTGGCACATGCCAACTTTGTCAAGGCATTGCACAAATTAGCGGTGCCAAGCCACCATTTTTTAACTTGTTTATACCTGCAAGGTCATGTATATTAGATGTGCACGGTGATTGGGCACTCTGACCGTGGCTGACTCGTGTTACGATTCGTAAAAGTTAAAGTCATTTGGTAAACTTTGTGATAATGGTCAGTGCACAAGCCAACTTCGTCAAGGCATTGCGCACAATAGCCACACCAAACCACAAGTATTCTACTGTGGTTGAACCTGTAAGAACATGCCTGGTACATCTGCAATGTGATTGGACACTCTGACGGTGGCTGACTCGTGTTATAATCAATAGAAGTAGAAGTCACTTGGATACATTTTTGGTCATGGTCAATGGCACATGCCAACTTTGTCAAGGCATTGCACACAATAGCCACATCGAGCCACCAGTATTCTACCTTGTTTATACCTGCAAGGTCATGCCCAGTATATCTGCATTGTGATTAAACACTCTGACCGTGGCTGACTCGTGTTATGATTCATGGCCGTTTAAGGTACTTGGTAAACGTTGTGGTCATTGTCAGTGGAACATGCCAACTTTGTCAAGGCATTGCGCACAATAGCCATGCCAAGCCACTGGTTTTTTACCTGGGTTATACCTGCAAGGTCATGCATATTAGATGTGCGCTGTGATTGTGCACTCTTATCGTGGCTGACTCATGTTATGATTTGTAGAAGTTAAACTCACTTGGTAAAATTTGTGGTCATGGTCAGTGGCACGTGCCAACGTTGTCAAGGCATTGAACACAATAGCCACACCGAGCCACCTGTATTCTACCTTGTTTGCACCTGCAGAATCATGCCTAGTACTTCTACACTGTCATTGGACACTCTGACCCTGGCTGACTCGTGTTATGATCAATGGAAGTGAAAGTTATTTGGATACATTTGTGGTCATGGTCAGTGGCACATGCCAACTTTGTCAAGGCATTGCGTACAATAGCCACACCGAGCCAGCAGTATTCTGCTTTGTTTATACCTGTAAGGTCATTCCCAGTATATCTGCACTGTGATTGGACACTCTCACCGTGGTTGACTCGTGTAATGATTCATCGCTGTTTAAGGTACTTGGTAATCTCTGTGGTCATGGTTAGTGACACATGCCATCTTTGTCAAGGCATTGCGCACAATACCCGTGCCAAACCACCAGTTTTTTCACCTTGTTTATACTTGCAAGGTCATGCCCAGTATATCTGCACTGTGATTGGACACTCTGACCATGGCTGACTCGTGTTATGATTCATAGCGATGTCCGGCGTCAGATCGTGTGCGCCTGGACGAGCTGCGTGTGATGGTGGGGTCTGCCGTACCTGTGGAGGTCGTGGTGACCGGACGCCGGCTGCGGGAGGAAGCGCGCCACGCGGTGTTGGAGGCATGACAGGTGCCGCATCAACCAATGGCCCGCGGGCCCCGGTAGGGAGGACTCCTGCATGCGCAAACTCAGGGATGGAAGGTGGATTATCCATCGGAGCTGGTGTTGCCCCCGGCGCGGCAGGCGAATCCGGGAGGGGAGGGGAGGCCGGTGCAACTCTCGGTCCGCCTCGGGACGGTGGATGATCCACCGGCAGCACTGCCGCCGGGGATGCCGATGGGACTGGAGCATTAGGGGAAGAGGGAGGAGAGAGCGGGCGGGGGAGAGGAACAAAGACTGGAAGCACTATTTAAGTCCCGCTTCGGAGATGAGGAGAGGAGGGTGGAGGGGAAGCAAGAGAAGTCGGTAGCTGATCCACCGGAGGCAACGCAGTCGTTGTAGATGTGGTCACAGCAGCCACGGGCGGCGAGGGTCGAGGGTGCGGCGGACCCGTGATGCTCCCCACCTGAGTGGATGTCAAGGGAGGAAGGGTGGACATCGAGGGCGGGACGGCAGTCGGTGGTAGATGGTCAGCTGAGGAATGCTCCTCACAGTCATGGAGAGATTCTTCACCACTGGTGCTTGAATCAGATGCCGAGGAGGAAGGGCCGTGCCGCTGACGGTAAAGCCAGCGCATGAGCACCCTCAGTGCCATCGCGTCAGGAGGGTCGACTGTTTGTACCGGGAAGATAACTGTGAGGCTCGCATGATCCTGTCGAACTACCTCCTCATGGCAGTATGAAGTCCGCAGCATGATCCCACGGTGAGCAAAAGGATGCAGGTTTGCAGGAAGAGGACCTTGCTGGCAATACTACACCGTCCAGTCGAGAAAGCAGCGGAAAGCTCGCGCTCCGCAGTGAAGAGAGAGGTCGAGGGGGTGAAGAAAGCGGAGGAAGTCGTGATGGTGCAGATGAAAACTCCATGCCAGGAATGGAAGGANAAGCCAGCGCATGAGCACCCTCAGTGCCATCGCGTCAGGAGGGTCGACTGTTTGTACCGGGAAGATAACTGTGAGGCTCGCATGATCCTGTCGAACTACCTCCTCATGGCAGTATGAAGTCCGCAGCATGATCCCACGGTGAGCAAAAGGATGCAGGTTTGCAGGAAGAGGACCTTGCTGGCAATACTACACCGTCCGGTCAAGAAAGCAGCGGAAAGCTCGCGCTCCGCAGTGAAGAGAGAGGTCGAGGGGGTGAAGAAAGCAGAGGAAGTCGTGATGGTGCAGATGAAAACTCCATGCCAGGAATGGAAGGACGTTGGGCTGGGTTCGTTCTGGGTGGGTGGGGGTCATGGTCTAGTGTAGGAAACAGCAAAAGGCTGCTGGTCCGGCAGCACTGGAACAGTCCAGCGGATAGAGGTGCCGCAATTCTTCGAGGTACTTGTCCCACTTGTCCTCCAGCCTGTGCACGGCACTGGTGATGAACACGCGGGCCACATCACGGATCAATTGCTGTTGTAGGTACTGTGTGCGCTCATCAATGAGTTGTTTGGCCTGATCAACGAGCGTGCAGATGGTACGGTATTGCTAGAAGACATCCTCACGGAGGGCCAGGACCCTCGCCCGTTGCTGCGACATATCCTACAGTCGCGCACGATCGGCTGCCCACTCCTCCTCACACTCGGTTTGTAGCTGTTGCATATCTGGCAACTGCACCTCGAGCTGCTGCAGTCCTGGAATCAAACGAGCCATCTCTGCACGTGTTATCCGGAGGGTTCGGCCCAACTCTGCTCTTTGGTCAATAAGACGCTGCCCTTCCGCTGCGGGTGGCTCGTCACCTCTGTCCGCAGCCTCGTTCCATTCATCTTGCAGGTGTCGCACCTCTTGGAGTCTCGCTTGGATTGCCGTTGCTCGAGTTTCTTGGACCTGAACTTGCTACTGTCTGTCAGCGCGGGCGGACTCGCACGCAGCAAGGGCGTTCCTCACTTGAGCCAGGTTGGCAGCAGAGTTGCGTACATGGTCCGCGTACGTCCTCATCCACGTCCTGTGCTGCTCCAAGAGTCTCTCCACTCTCACTGTCCATGCTCAATTTTGGGTGATGTGAAGCGCGAATGCTTGCCACAGTGCCTCGTTGCTATGAGGGTCAGGTACTTCCGGTGAGGGTGGGGGTACCGGGCAGGGGTCATCCATACACAAGGTGTGGAGAAGGTCTTCTGCTTCTGCCATAGTGAGAAACGCTGCGAGCGCGCGGGCCTCGAACTCAAAAGCAACAGCCGTATTCACCTTGCGTTCAGCGAGTACGTACTCGTACTGGGCCCAGTCCGTGTGGGCCATCTCTGGCGTGGGGCTGGTGGTGTCGGTCTGTCGCTGTTCTCCAGTAGTGGTTTCGTGGTAAGTGTGTTCCAGAGTGTCCAGAACTGTGGTTGTCTCTGTCGTTGACTGGCGGTTGCATAAACGGTGTGAACTTTGTGAACGAGAATTTGAGGGCCACCGTCCCGATCCGCGAGAGGACACCCGAGCGATATGGGGCGGCCGGGCGGGATGGGCGTGCCGCCGTGGTTGTCGGAGGGCAAGGGGCATGCCAGGTTCTAGGTCACGTTGATGTGTTGGACGCTCACCTTGAATCCCCCGTGATCGCATGGAGATGCGTTCTCCTAAGAAGACGATATCTTCTGAAGCTCCTGTTGTCGTCTGTCTGCGTCGTGTGATGCGGGCATGCACCTCCGTTGGATACGGTGCATGATCCTCCGGAGAGTCGCTGCTGTCCGTGGACGATGCCGGTGCATCAACGACGATTCTCATGAAGCGTGCTCCGGTGGATCGATCGCCCGCATGCGCTGAGCGGGTGGTGGGGGAGGCCTGCCCCGTTAGCAATCGAGCGTCTCGCTGATGTGGAACTTCCATTTCTTCAAATTGAAGCAGGATGTATGATGGCGCCCCGTCATCGTCGTGCAACGTCATGCATTTTCTCCTCAGCAAAACTATCACGTCGCATGCCGTCAACCAGTCGTTCACGAGGAGGACATCGTACGTTGACATTTCACACACTTGGACCGGCAAGCTCCGATTAGTATTTCCGACCTGAAGGGGAAAAAAATCAATCTGGCCCTCGGATTGGGTGATCTCCCCTCCCGCGTTGCCAAAACAGAGGTCGACGGCTCGGATGAGGTTTGACCAGTTATGCCGCCGAATGACGGGCATGGCGACTGTGGTATGCGTCGCCCCCGTATCCACAATAGCAACGAATTTCACCCCGGCGATCCAGACAGTGCATGGGACGACTGTACATATGTACTCCGGCAACGGTTGGCGGTACAGGGTCATGGGTCGCCATGCAAGGGCCCCCGCATGGAGAATGTCGTGAACGGCCCGCCGAGTTTCATCGACATGATCCCTCATCATGCGGTGACCCGGCAATTCGAGCCTACAGTTCACTCTCCACCCGGACGGTGCCAGCGCAGCGTTAATCTCCCCAAAGAAAGTCTGAAGTTGTATAATTTTCCCCGGCAGATGAGTAAGGACTTGCATCTAAGGCAGCACGAGGTGGGTTTGGTCAAAAAATTGCCGGATGGCGTCCGCCACTGATGAATAGACCGCACTTGGTGGCGTCGGTGTCACAACTGGCGGAGTGTGCGCCGTGGATGCTGGGTCAGGATCGTGTTGCATACGGTGAAGCCAATCCCTGTATTCCTTGTGCGTCCATCCTGGCACATTCTTGAAGAGGTCGGTTCTTCATCGCACATTGATGTGGCCTACGTTCACGTCGTATTGAGGGAAGTCAAGAGGGTATACCCAGCGGTACTCCTCAGCGGTGAGGTCGTGCGCCTGGCCTTGAATAAGAACAATTCCACCAGGAGGAGGCTCGTGCAGAGGTGGTCCACCTCCATATGATGGTGTTTTGTGGGAGCTGCGGTCCTTCCACCCTTCGCGTAGTAATCGGCTAAGAGCATCTTCATTGCGGTGCGCAAATGCTGGTTGATATTTGATCGTGAGGTTGTGTCCTTGTAGAAGTAGGGCCCATTGCCAAGAATTCCCTTGTGGTTTTGTGTCGTAAGCAGCCATTAGAGGGCCTGATGATCTATGAGGATGGTGAAGGGTTTTCCATTCTTGACGTAATCTCTGTAGAACTGGATAGCCCATAAGACCGCCAGACATTCTCCTTTCACAAACGGATACTTAGCTTCTGCGTCGTTGAGCGCGCGGCTGCCGTAGCAGACCACCCTCATCATGCCGTTGTCTCTGCGTTGAAACAGGATAGCCCCAATACCTTCCTGTGAGAAATCTGTTGTGATGAATAACGGCAGATTGAAGTTTGGGAATTCCAGCATCGGCGCAGTGATAAGGTGATGCTTAATCTTGATCCATGCGAGCTGGCAGGCCTCCGTCCACTCTAAGGGTTCATCTTGGTGAGTGAGGCACTGCAAAGGACGAACAATCGTAGCATGATCACGGACGAACTTGCGGTAGAAGCTGATGAGCCCCGGGAAGATCTTGACCTGGGATGATGTAATTTGGTGCTTCTACTCACGGACGGCTACAATCTTGGCTAGGTCCGTAGATATTCCTTGTGCACTGATGATAAATCCCAGGAACTCCATGCTAACTGCCCCGATGACACACTTGGCGGCTTTCAAACGAAGGTTTGTTGAACGTAGGACCGAAAACACGGCATCAAGAGAATCCATCAGCTCTTGGAAGCTAAACGCAGCGACCATGAAGTCATCCACGTAACAATATGCGTTGGGAACATTGCATAGCACTTGGTCCATTACGCGTTGAACTTAGCACTGGCATTGTGCAATCCGAAGGGCATATGGGTGAAGGCATATAGCCCATCCGGGGTGATGAAGGCCGTCTTCAGCATAGAGTTTCGATCCATAGGAAAAGTGTGAAAGGCAGATTTGACGTCACGCTTGGCAAACCAACTCTTTCTCCGCTGTCGTTCTTGGATGTTGAAAATGAGTGGCATGGGATAAGCATCTTCAATGGTGACCTTGTTGAGGTCGCGGAAGTTAACATATAACCGTTTTGTGCCGTCTGGTTTCCCCACAACCACTAGATTGGAGCGCCATGGGCTTTTCACTTTGACAATCACGCCCTGTTCCTTGAGCTCACACAGGCCCTCATTGATGATGTCCTTCTGGTCCTAGAGCAGGCGTCGAGCCTTCTGCTTATGTGCAGATGCGTCTCCTGTGTTAATGACATGGACCGTGTCGACTGCTCCGATCTCCGTTGACTTGCCTGCAAATACTTCTTCAGGATAGATGAGAAGCTCATTGATTCCTGCCTCTGCTCCTCTGTCAGGCGCTCATGGAGCATGTGGTCCCATCGTTGGGATTGTGGGACTGTGGGTGGTGGCAGTTCTTCAACCCCCACCAGACCGGCTTCGAGATCAGGGTCTGGATCCTAGTAATCATATACCTGCAAGCTGAAATTGCGGGAGCCACATGGGGAGATAGTGAGGGTCTTTGGTTGACGTGGAGGTGGCTCATCATCGAGGCCTAGCAAGCCAACATCACTCATGGGTTCTTCGTCTGAGTCTTTTGAACTGACATCTTCATAAATGGCAGTGTCGTTGTCACGCACCAGCATTTTCCCTTTACACTTCGCCTCCTTGACAAGATCGTTTGGTATTGTTGGCTGCGCGGTTACCGGTACGAGTGGGCGGCTCGACACCTGAAGAGGCCCTTGATGAGGTGAGGTGATCGGGGCCCGACTGAGGTCAGCAGGGTGGCGTTTTGTCGTGGGAAGGAACAGCCATGTGGGGGATTCTGCTGACAGTTTGGGTATCGGTCCAATGGGGAGCTGCGGTCGATCATCCATTGGAGTAGCTTGTGCTTGTTCAGGGCATGGCTGCTGGGGTGTGGGTGTGCAATCCATCATCTCTTCTTCCTCGACTTGTGGCGCAATCAGGGAAGGAGCATCATGCTTGGAGAATGCCAGGATAAAATTCCTGGCTCCATGGTCTTCAGCACGGACTTCTTCCAGGGAGAAGGGGTGACCGAACTTTGTAGGCATTGACGTCCTTGGGCCCACAATCAGAGCTGTACAGGTGGTATACCCTGATGACGTCAACTGCATGAATCCGTCTGCATAGAGTTGTCAAGAAAATGAGAGCAGCAAAGCATGCAGAGGAGCAAGTGGCACAGAAGCTACCACGAAGATGCGAAAGGCTGACGAAAGATGACGTCACAGCAGAACACAAGTACTCAAACAAGAGAAGACATCGCAAGGAGCGGAAGCGATGAAGCGCTAAGGATGAGTTATCAAGAGAGGTTGGGAACCGAAGCACGGACTGAAGGCCACCGCGGTTTGGGCTCCATTGTGGATGAACACTCTGAGATGTGAGAAAGGCGAGCGAGGATCACACGGCAAGTTTGGACCCGATGCACTTTGCTGAACTGATAGATGATTGAGTGAAGGCGACGATCAAAGAGATGAGAGCAATGAGGCAAGGAACGGCCATTGCATGGAGGCAATGATGATGAAGGTAATTGAGGAGGAATTGACTGAGGCAATTGAGTACATGAGTTCTACTGCTATTAGTACTAGATAGGTCTAAGTCTAGAGTACAGAGTACAGTCGCCTACATCCAATAGGGCGGGCGGTACGAGATGTGCAGCCGCAACCGAGAGTGTGCTGCTGCTGCTGCTTCTGTGTCTTCGCGGTGCGTGGGCGCGGTGCGACTACGCATGAACTTGTGATCTTGGGAACCTTCCCAGGTTGAGTTAAGGACGTGCTTCTTATGCGGAGCCTTGGATGTTGCCACGGAGAACGGACCAGGGAGCAGGGCTGCCGTCGGCAGATCTTGCTGGTCCATACGTGACGTAGGAGGTCTGTTGGCGTTGGACGTGGTGTGTTTGGACGGCTGGTTAGTCAGACCGGAACAGTCTGACTGGGCATACCATCTGAGCCGTTCAGGCGGCAGAACGCGGTAGGTGAACCTGGTCTGGACAGCCTTTTCCGTTTTCCGCTGAGTGGATATCCCAGGGAGAGTTGGAGGGCTCAAGGAAGATAGGGGAGAACCCGGTTGAGCCGTGTGAGTCTTGATCAAGATTCTGACAGCCCCCTTCAAGATCACATGGCTTGCAAGAAAGAAGCCAAGGAGGGAGGCCAGTTGCTTTTCATTTGCCCAGAAGGAAGGGTTACTTCTCGGCGGAACTCCAGAGGAGAGGAGATTAGAGTCCTTTTGCATGATCCAGAGAAGCTGGAGGAGAGCGAGAGGAGTAGCTGGAGAGGTGAGGCTGTGCATCCATCCTGTCGGTGGCCGCAGTTGTGAAGAGATAGTTGAATCAGCGCTAAAATCAGGGGAAGGATGAAATGCTAGTGACAGCAGCTGGGTAGTGGTGATCGAGTTCCAGAGGAGTGAAGTGTGTAGTGAAGGCGTGATGCTTCACAGAGCTGGGGGGAGGAGAAAGGATTCAAGTGAGTTTGGCGGAGAAGTTGGTACTGGTAGTAGGCATGCCGTCAATGCAAAGCGTTGAATAGTGGATGGCTAGACGGAAGTGAGCTGAGGCACGGGAGAGGTTGCACTTGGGAGTCCTACAGATGGCAGATGGCCTGATGGTGGCCCTGGTGGGATTACAAGGATTTATGCTACTAGATCTTCATGAGCTTTAGATGGCTTCGAAGCCAGATGAGAAGTTGCCTGAAAACTGCGGGACAAGTGTGCTGAGAGGAATGAAGCAATGGAAGTGATTGAGTATAATGTGTCAACTTGTGATGTTGGAGAAGGGGATGCTGGCTGAGGAAAACCAGGAGGAACAACAGAGGCAGGCGGTAGTGCCGTTATATCTGCTGTGAAAGTGAGAGGACTTGGTAGGGTAGATGTCGGTGTTGGGAGGAGTTTGTCAGCAGGCAGTGAAACAAGTGTATTGGAGAGTACTGTACTCTCACAGGGAACCTTGGAGTTGGAGGGAGTTAGTAATGACAAGGTTCAGATGTTACTGGACTGTTGTGATCGTTTTTGAGACCGGATATAGCGAGGTATTGTCTTGGTGACAGGAGGCGAGCGTGATGCGAGCTCATTGGTGGAGACAAGCTTGGGTTGTGGTGTTGGAAGCATGGTGGCAGAGGAAGTGTTTGTCTGCTGCAAGGTGGTGCCGCCAATGGCGATCCCGTAGTTGTGGAGCATGAACCCGTTTAGTTCCTCACGGGAGAAGATTGGAGTGTCGGAAAAGAGGAGAAGACCCATAGCGGCGGTAGGGTCGCAGTCCTCAGTTGAGGGGGCGACTTGAGGCGAGAAGAATGGCTCATCAGGATAGAGGTAGTCGTCGTAGTAGTAGTTCAGGTAATCATCCTGGAAGGGAGGAATGACTTCTGAAGGAGGTGGAGTACATTCGAAAGTCAACATGATGTCAGTGGCATAAGCTGCAGGGGAAGGTGCCGCTGCTGTTGAGGCGGTGGTTTCCAGGGAGGAAGGTGATGTCACAGGTATAGGAGGTGCTTGATTGCATGATGTAAATGATCGACATTTCTTAGCAGTTGCTTGTTTGGGCAGCGGCACCAGAAGAAATCTGACAACAAGGAGAATGCCAATGATGCCAGAGCAGATGAGATCAAGGGTGAGGCTATAGTTGAGACGCGGGATATAGCCGACGAAGGCTGCGAGTCCGAAGAGAACACGTCCAAGAGCCTCCTCTTTGTCTTGAGAGAATCTCATGATGAAGGATGGCAGGAGTTTAGAATGACACGGATGTCATCACTACTGCGGAGGGAGATGCCGCTATTGCTGAGAAACCGACGGCTGCTGTTATGATGGAGAGTGTAAGTTGCAAAGCTTTTGGAGACTGTGCCCATACATAGTTTCCTTAGCCTTTTGCAGGAAGGAGAAGAACAAGGCGACAGTAGTGTAGCTGGTTTGAAGTGATGGCGTAATTCAATCAGTGATGGCGCGGCTTGGCTCAGCGGTTCAGGCGTCAGCAAAGGAGGAGACAACGATGATGATGTCCGGATATTTCTCTGGGCTCCGATACCATGTCAGGAAAATGAGAGCAGCAAAGCATGCAAAGGAGCGAGTGGCGCAGAAGCTACCACGAAGATGCGGAAGGCTGACAAAAGATGACGTCACAGCAGAACATAAGTACTCAAACAGGAGAAGACAGTGCGAGGAGCGGAAGCGACGAAGCGCTAAGGATGAGTTATCAAGAGCAACGCCCTTAGTAGTCAAGAGAGGTTGGGAACCGAAGCGCGGACTGAAAGCCACCGCGGTTCGAGCTCTACAGTGGATGAACACTCCGAGATGTGAGAAAGGCGAGCGAAGATCAGACGGCAACTTTGGACCCGATGCACTTTGCTGAACTGATAGATGATTGAGCGAAGGCGACAATAAAAGTGATGAGAGCGATGAGGAGAGGAACGGCAATTAAACGGAGGGAATGATGATGAAGGAAATTGAGGTGGAATTGACTGAGGCAATTGAGTACATGAGTTCTACTGCTATTATTAGTAGACAGGTCTAAGTCTAGAGTACAAAGTACAGTAGCCTACACCCATTAGGGCGGGCGGTGCGAGATGTGCAGCCGCAACCGACAGTGTGCTGCTGCTGCTGCTTTTGTGTCTTTGCGGTGCGTGGGCGCGGTGCGACTCCGCATGATCTTGTGTTCTTGGGAACCTTCCCACGTTGAGTTGAGGACGTGCTTCATTTGCCGAGCCTTGGATGTTGCCACAGAGAACGGACCAGGGAGCAGGGCTGCCGTCGGCAGATCTTGCTGGTCCATACGTGATATTAGAGGTTTGTTGGCGTTGGACGTGGTGTGTTTGGACAGCTGGCTGGTCAGACCGGAACAGTCTGATTGGGCATACCATTTGAGTTGTTCAGGCGGCAGAACGCGGTAGGTGAACTGGGTCTGGACGGCCTTTTCCGTTTTCTGCTGAGTGGATATCCCAGGGAGAGTTGGAGGGCTCAAGGAAGATAGGGGAGAACCCGGTTGAGCCGTGTGAGTCTTGATCAAGATTTCGACAAGAAGAGGCCCGCTTGTCGGGGGATGAGATAATGTGTTCCTAGCAAGATATCGTATGTGCGGGCCACTGTGACCTGCACCCGCACAACTTCGTGCATGAGGCCCACCTGCCGGGGAAGGTCATCCATGCACGACACCGTGTCCTATGTCCATGTCGCCGGATGCATTCACGAACACGTTGGTTGTTGGTTGAATCTTGTGCTGCCAGTCGACTACTTGCAGGACTTGAAGTGTCACCTTGGTATGGATGGCGCAAAGGGCAAAGATTGCTAGTAACTTCTTGCCACATATCCACACATAACAGCTAGCCACTTCATGGCGGGGAGCTTGTGTTCGTGGTGGTGCAAGGGGCATGGGCCGCCACCCCCATGTGTCAGGTTCAGCTCTAATGGCTACCCGGCTGAGTCGGTCATGTGGGTCCTGAATGCAGCTAAGGCGAATGCCGGCTGGTTGAAGCTTTTCGGCGTATTCCTGCAGAACCGCTGCGAAGTCCAGGAGACAAGTGAAAATTTATTGTAGATACTCACCCAGGGATATCTCCTGAAAGGGGCGGTGGAATGGGGTCAGGGCACTTGCCGTGGGCTCGTTGCATGCTAAAGGCGCAAAGGTCACCCTCTGGCGATGTGGATGCGTGGGACCCCTTGAAGTGCGCGTGCGCGGTTTGGGTGGGGGCTTCGGGGGCATCGCCAAAATCTGACTTGGTAACCGAGTTGAGCACGATTCGACACATGTTTGCAGGTCTGCTTCAGCCCGTTCCTGTTGCTCTTTGTATATGCGCATGCGCTCATACATTTGCGCAATCGACCATCCTTCCACACCTTGTACTTGAGCCACCGTGACCAGTTCCCGTTTTGCAGCCGTCGGAGGAGTCTCCAAGGTCTGTTCTTCGGAGCGGGGAAGACTGAGCTTCACATTCCGTGCCGGCGTGTCTGATGTAGATGGCTGAGCAGCAGCTGGTGTCTCTCCCGTCTCCCTTTGCTACGCATACGCCTTCCATTGTCCCGGCCCATTGCCCACCGGACCATTGGGACGGGCGGTGATGTTGGGACCAACAGCTTGCCGTGCAGCGACAGGTCCTGGTCCAACCGGTCCGCGTCCTTGGTATTGTCCTCCTCTGGGTGGCACGCCTGGCAATAGGGTGGAATTGGGACATTCTCGGTGCCGATGGGTGAATTCTCTCCATCCATAGCAACTCTCGGGTGTGTAGATATGGGGATTCATCGGGTTGGGTGTTGAAGCTCCTACAGGCATGCGAATAGTAGGGCCACATGTTCCTTTGGAGCGGGCTGTTCTCGAGCCACTCGTCGTTTGATTTCCCTTTGCTAATGTTCGGCTTCCTCCTTCAGTGTGCTGAACTGTCGTAAATCCAATGTTTTAGCGATTGCTGGGACAAGAGAATCCCGATAATACTCCTTAATCATGCGCAATGGTATGTCGACACATCGCACCGAGATCTTGGTAAACTTGTCGTTATGTAACTTGATGTTTTCTCCAGCCTTCATGCGGATGGTACAAATCTGGAGCTCTGCTTCTTCCATGCTCATGAGGTCAAAACGCTTGGTCATCCTATTCGCCAAATCATCAAAGTCAGCAAAAGGACGTTCCTTATGCTGTGTAGTGACCCACTCCAAAGCTTTCCCTTGTAGCGCTAGGTGCAGCACTGGGACAATGTAGTCAGGAGATAACAACCCATAATCGAGACAAGTACCCAACTTGAACAGCCACATGGCCGGGTCCTCCTTTGGTTCACCCTTGAAAACGTTGAGCTTTGGGAGAGTGTAAGAAGCCTTCACCGCTGGGTTCGAAGGCAGTTCCTGCGGAGGCACCATTAGCACCTGTGCCCGTGACGGGGCCCCCAGGTGGGATCGATGTGCTAACGCCAGGCCAACTGCCCTAGTACTAGCTGATGAAGCGACTACTGCTCCTCTTGGTCGAGCACGTACTGCATCAGTTCCTCCCACTCCGGAACTTCCCATGTGTTGTCTTGCTCAACTCGCTTGTACTAGTACGATTAAATCTTGCCTCCATGAGCCACCGATCCTTGTCCAGTTCCGGTTGAACCACCTGTCACTCGGGGTCTTTGCTAGAGTCTTCCTGCCACAGGTGTGGCCGATGTCTTGCTTGCTTGATAATGAGATGACTGCATCTTTGACTAGACAGGTGGTATTGTATATTTGGTTGACGGAGCCCCTGTTGGGATGTGTGTGTCCCCCAAGGCTCGTACTTGTCTGGTGGGTCCGGCCGTGGATGAAGCATTGATTCCTCCTTGAGTCAGGACTTCTCGGCGGTGCGACGCTCCCAAAATGGAGGATGCCTTGCTCGTTTGCTGCTGGTGTTGGGGTTGTCCAGCAACTGGGCGACGTGAAGTCACGATGGATGGGCCTTCCCGTCGGGTTTCCCTTGGCCATTCTCCCACCGCCTCCAAGTTCGTCTTTGTTCGTGGTGGAGACACACCGCTGTCCAAGGCCGGTCGACGAGGGTGAACGATTGGGCGAGAGGGGAATGCCTGAGGACAGAAGGTGACGGGTTGATGCAGGGCGTGTAAAGCCTGCACCGAAGGGTGATCCAACAATACTTCTTCTTCCTCTGCTTGGTCCTCCTGGACATCATCCAGGTCTGCACAATCCCCGTCATGGGTGACTGAAGGTGCAGGTGATGACGCCCTTGGGGTAGAGAACTCAAGGCGCCGCGGTGCGTCCTGCATTGGCATCATGTCCTGTGCCTTGTAAACGGTCCTTCCATCTGGCGTCGTGACTTTATGGAGCAAGACGGGCCCTTCATCCGCCTCAAGCTCATGCTCTTTGTCTGATACATAGTCTTCCACCTGCATGGAGTCCCGCCGCCCGTCTGGGTGGCGCATGTCGTCTTCCTCTGTGTCCTCCTGGGAGGGATTGGCCAACCATGCCTGTCGGATAGCCTTCCATTCACGGAGTTCCTCAAGCCGTCGCAGGTGAAATGCTTCTTCTTGGTCGGGGTCTGTCTCGTCTCCTTCAGTGTACAACTGCGGGGACTGATCATCCACCGGATCCCACTCAAATCTAGGGTCGAGCCCTGGAGGATCTTCTGGGCTTCTCTCGTAATGATGCGCGGCGGCGGTTTGCCTCATCCTTTCTTTTTCAAGAATGTAGAGTGCGCTAGGGCTCATCTTTGCGTCGCCAATGGTACAGCCAAATGATTTACCGGCACTGTCGCTCTATCTTCACGCCTCGTAGGTTGGCAGGGAGACACCACCATTATCAAGGAAATCGTTGGGGTTGCGGTGATGGGTCGCCTGCGGTGTCCTCCGTCCGGTGGAAGATTCGGCAGCTCCCTCCTTAGAGACCGCGCTTCGAATTATAGACCGATCTGCAGGTGAATATCACACTCGTTACAGAAAACAAGTGAGTCCACACTCACCGTACCATTGACACTGTTATGCCCTTTGTCGCCTTCCGCCGGAATTGGGTCTGACAGCATACGAGGATCAGCTCCTTGGGTGTCGTTTGTCTGCGCTATCCCTGCGGCTCTGCTTACTTTCCTTTTCCAACTCTGCCCTGTCCTGTATCACTCTTTTTTCTCCAGTTTGATCAAAGCACGTTTCATCGACCGGGTAACTTTTCGTAATCACTCGACGGATCATCCACCGAATTAGTGCCGGGAATATATCACACACACACTCCTTCTCCTAATGACGTGTACTTCTCTGGCCGGGATTTTGACTAATCTCAAGACAATCAGTGTGGTTATTCTAACTGTTAGATTCACTCACTTAAAGTAATCACCGACGGTCAATCATGCATCGGACAACATAACGCTCACTGAGAGAATTCCTCCTAACGACCCAAACAAGATGACTTTGAACAATCAAAGTAATTACCTTCAAACAAAAGCGGGAGTATAATCAATCAGCATTTCTCTCCTAACCACACAATCAGTATCCTAGGCGTCATCAAGCAGAACAAGCAAACCGTAAGCTTCCTGAGTCACTAGATCATCGACCGGCGCTGGTCTTTGCACAAGCACCGTGCGGTGCGCACCGCCTTCGTTGTTCACCCATGGAACGGCCCGATGTAACTCCAGTGGTCCGTCAGTACGTCGACCTGCATGGGAACGGGCATGTGCCAAGTCCTCCTCTTGCAGGCGGGCGAGCTCTTGTTGGTAGCGCTGGTATGCTTGGTACACCTCGGCCCGCTCTTTAGCCGCCTCTGCAGCACGTCGTCCGAAGTCATGCGTGACCTTCTGCTAGCTCTCCACGCGGTGGGGCTCATCATCGCGGGGAAGTCTCTACTGCCACGGTTGCCAGAACTGCTCCACGGCTCCATCGGCGAGATGATGGGACCATTGTATCACTCCCAGAACCGTGCGTGTGCTAAGCCGACGGGACACATTGCAACAGCTGCAGATGGCGTAGAAGGACACTGGAGAGTCTCGGGGACCGCGCCTGGAGCTGGGTGGCTGGTGCTCCCGTGGGAACTCAGGTCCAGGCGATGATGGCTCCGTGATGTACTCCTCACGAAGCGGCCTTCCCATCCGGGGATGGCAGCACACCCTCTCATACACACACACTTCTCCTACACTCCTGATCCGGTCTAGCTTCCCTACTCTAACTTGTCGCGAGACGGGACGCGGGTCCGGCTCGACGGTCTGGTTTGAATGAGGGACAGCAATCTCTCAGTCCGGCTGACGGCTGCAGGGCCAGCCTCCCACACCCGGGTCACGCGAGGGGTCAGCAACATCGCTCGCCAATGGTGAACGCCATCTCGCGATTCGGGAGCAGAAGCATCCAATGTCAGTGTTCCACCGTCAGCTTCAGCGTCTTTGCAGCTCAGGATCAACGGCATTGCATTAGCAGTCGGTTCTCGTCAGCAGTCGGTCCTCTTCTCGTCCTCCTCTTCTTATCTTGTCCTCGCACCGCTTCCCAAGATCCCATCCCGCTGGCTAGCCCCTTTCGCGGCTCGCACATCAAAACGCCTTCGGATAAGGCGCCTCGAGTACCGCTCCTCCTTTTGAGGTTCAGACGCGGTTCCGCTACCATCAAGCCAGCCTCGGGCCGCCTTCCCTTCCTCTCGGCAGGTCTGGTCGGGTCACGGCGTCCACGGAAACATCTTCCTTCGCGCCCCATTGCTTCCCGGAATCGAACTGCCCTTCTCGCAATTTCTTTCCTCGATTGAGCGGCCGTTGGATGATTCGTCGACCTCCCCTTCTTCCTCTTGAACCCGGGCCCAGCTCCTTCCTCCCCCCATACTCCGGTGGATGAACGAAACATCATTAACAGTCAACCACAGTCAGAGTGCCCAATCAAAGTTCAGATAGACTGGGCATGACCTTGCTGCTATAAACACGATAGAATACTGGTGGCTCGGTGTGGCTATTGAGTGCAATGCCTTGACAAAGTTGGCATGTGCCACTGATCATGACCACAAATGTATCCAAGTGACTTTTACTTCTATTGATCGTACTCACACATACTTACACACACTTACACGTACTTACACGCATTTACACAAACTTACACAAAATGAGACCCACTTAACCCGTACTTACACGCACTAACACGTACTTACACGCACTTACACGTATGTACATGCACTCACTTGTACTTACATGCACTTACACACACTTACACGCACTTACACGCACTTACACGCACTTATATGAACTTACATGTACTTACATGCACTTACATGCACGTACACGTACTTACATGTACTTACACATACTTACAAGTACTTAAACACACTTACACGTACTTACACACACTTACACGTACTTACACACACTTACACGCACTTATATGCACTTGTACGTACTTAAACACACTTAAACGTACTTACACGTACCTACATGCACTTACACGCACTTGTACAGACTTACAGGCACTTACACGCACTTATACACACTTACATGTACTTACACGTACTTATACAAACTTACATAAACTTACACGCACTTACACGTACTTACACGCACTTACACGCACTTACATGCACTTACACGCACTGACACGCACTTCCACGTACTTACACACACTTACACGTACTTACATGTACTTACACATACTTACACACACTTAGACGCATTTACACGAACTTATACAAAATTACACCCACTTAAACCGTACTTACAAACACTTATACGCCCTTACACGCACTTACATGCACTTATATGCACTTACACGCACTTAAATGCACTTACACGCGTTACATGAACTTCAACAGCACTTAAACTCATTTACACAAACTTACACGTACTTAGACGCACTTACACGTACATACACGCACTTACACAAACTTACATGAACTTACAGGTAATTACACACACTTACACGTACTTACACACACGTATACGTACTTGCACGCACTTACACGCACTTACACGCACTTACA
>SZWC01010661.1:66504-78380 GCA_023375785.1 Penium margaritaceum | reverse complement strand
AAGATCTGCCGACAGGAATCCTGCTCCCCGGTCTGTTCTCCGTGGCAACATCCAAGGATCGAGAGAAGAAGCACGTTCCCCACCTAACATGGGAGAACTCCCAAAACCATAAGACGAAGTGGAGCCGCATCGCTTCCTCGCACCGCACAGACACAGGAGCTGTAGCAACAGCACAATGGCGGCTCCGGCTTCACGTCTCACACCATCCACCCCGATGGGTGTAGACACTTGTAACCTAGCTCCCTAAACTAGTACTAATAGCAATAGGATCCATGTACCCAATTGCCTCAGTTATTCATTCCTCAGTCATTGCCTCTTCAATATCCTTCATCGATTGCCTCCGCTCAATTGCCGTTTCTCGCTCCGTTGCCTTCATCACACTAATCATTGACTCTGCTCAGTTATCCATCAGTTCCAAGCTGTTGCCTAATCATCACCTGTATTTCACACTCCTTGAAGGATCCATCCCCCAAGGAACCCAAACCGTAGTACCCGGCATCAACGCGCTTCGGCTATCAGCCTCGCTTCCTCACTATCAGTGTCTCTCTTGATTGCTCATGATCAGCGCTTTGTCGCTCTCGCTCCTCGCGCTGTTCTCCCCTGTCGGTAGACTTCTGGTGCTACTGTGACGTCATCCTCCGTCAGCCTTCCGCTCCTTCCTGGCTACTTCCTCACCACCTGCTCCTCTGCCTATTCCAATGTCCTCATTTTCCTCACATGGTATCAGAGCCCAGAGAAGGACTGTGGCGCCATCATCACCTCCGCCTTCCTCGGTGACGCCCAGACCGCCACGTCGAGCCGCGCAAGCCAGCCGCACCGCTGTCACTTCCCTCGTCAACGACCTGTAGTATCCTCAACGCTGTGTATGGGCGCAGCGCTCAAGACACTGCAGTCAACTTCAGCCAAAGCTCATCGCCTCCTGTCGCTCGAAGCCCATCACTCCGTCGCACCCTAGTCATTCAACAACTATCATCTCCTCCGCAGCAGCAATACCTGCTTCCCACACACGAAGCCTCCTCCTGCTCCAGCCAGTGTGTCACCACCACTCTTGAACCGTGAATGGGCACGGCTCAGTAGCGGTGCTACGCACAACAAATCAAGCAGCAGCAGTCACCGCCTTCCCAGCACCAGCAGAATCAAAGCTCCAGCAGCATTAATGACATCCCTCCTCATTCGCTAAAACTCTTCCATCCTTCATCATGAGATTCTCTCAAGACACAGAGGAGGCCCTTGGATGCCTCCTCTTCAGACTCGCAGCCCTCATCGGTTATATCCCTCGCCTCAACTACAGCCTCACTCTTGAACTCATCTGCTCTGGAATCATGGCACTTCTTCTGGTTGTTGGATTACTTCTGGTGCCCCTGCCCAAACAAGCAACTACCAGGAAAAGTCGATCATTCGCATCATCCAGCCAAACCCCTACTGCACCAGTGACACCCTCTTCCTCGTGGGAAACCATCACCTCAACAACCACACCTTCCTCTGCAAATGATGCCAGCAATATCATGACCTTCGAATACACTCCATCTCCTTCAGATGTCCTTCCTCCCTTCCAGGACGATTACCTGGACTACTACTTCGATGATGACCTCTATCCGGATGAACCATTCCCCTCGCCTCAAGACGACCCCTCAACTGAAGTTCCTCACCCTACCGCCACTATGGGTCTTCTTCTCTTTTCCGACACTCCAATCTTCTCTTGCAAGGAGCTAAACGAGTTCATGCTTCGCAACTACGGCACCTCCATTGGAGGAATCACCACGCAGCAGCCCAACGTTCACTCTACCATCACGCCTCCACCATCACAAGTC
Organism: Penium margaritaceum; assembly: GCA_023375785.1. Lineage (NCBI taxonomy): Eukaryota > Viridiplantae > Streptophyta > Zygnematophyceae > Desmidiales > Peniaceae > Penium > Penium margaritaceum. The sequence goes on along the minus strand of SZWC01010661.1, from coordinate 76,569 downwards.
AGGCTTCCCCTCGTGAATAAATCAGCATCACCATCACCTTCTTTCACCAAGACAACAGATCGCTACATCCCGCCACAAAAACGAGCACAGCTGCTCAAAAACACCTCAACCATGACTGCTGCAACTCCCTCCACCATCCTCAATCCCAAAGACTCTTGTGAGAAAAGTGCATCCTCCAATACTCCCGCTTCACTACCAACTGACAACCTCCAGTCCACACCAACACCCGCTCTACCAAGAGCCTGTACTTACCCAACTGATATGACATCACCAGCACCTGCTCCTGCAGTTCCACCTGGTTTTTCTCAAACAACATGCCCTTCCCCATCATCACATGTTGACACATTTCACTCAAACACCTGCGTTGCTCCTCCTCTCTCAGTAAACCTGCCCTGCAGATATCAGACGACTTCTCACCTGCCTCCAAACGCTCCTGAGAAACTAGCAGCTGAAATCTCTGAAATCCCACCGTAGTCATCATCAATTTATCCATCACCTACGGAACCTCCAAGTACAACCTCTCCCGTTTCTCAACCCGAGTCCATCTCGCTATCATCCCTCAACCTCTCTGCAATCCAACTCTCCGCATTGATGACATACCTGCTACCAGAACAAACTTCTCTGACAACATCCCTTGAGTCCTTTCTCCTTCCCCCATCTCTGCGAAGCATCACACCTCCGCAACCGTTGCCCGTCCGGGATCCCATCACCACCACCCAACTGCTGTCACTATGCTATCACCCTTCCACTGAGCCTGCCTCTGACTCAATCCCTCCTTCGCACCTGCGCGAACAATCTTTAACAGCATGGACACAGCGCTCCACCCTCCACGAGTTCAACAGCTCCTCCCTTTCAGATTCTCCAAACTGCGCAACCTGCTATCACTCAAACTCCACATCATCACTGGGCTGCTGAAAAGCAACTGAAGACAATCCTTGGTCTCTTTCTTGCAAGCCGTGTGCTCTTGAAGGGGGCTTTCGGAATCTACATCAAGAACCACACGGCTCTGCCAAGGTCACCCTGGTATAACTCAATCGTCTCTGGAGAGTTCACCCAACGGGAAAAGGAAAAGTCAGACGGAACCTTTACCTCCCAAGTCCTGCTGCCCAAATGGCTCGGAAGGCATAACCAATCAGATTCATCTGGTCTGATCATCCGGCCGTCCAAACACACCACGTCCAACGCCAACGGAACCCCGACACCACGTATCGGCCAGCAAGATCTGCCGACAGGAATCCTGCTCCCCGGTCTGTTCTCCGTGGCAACATCCAAGGATCGAGAGAAGAAGCACGTTCCCCGCCTAACATGGGAGAACTCCCAAAACCATAAGATGAAGTGGAGCCGCATCGCTTCCTCGCACCGCACAGACACAGCAACCGCAGCAACAGCACAATGGCGGCTCCGGCTTCACGTCTCGCACCATCCACCCTGATGGGTGTAGACACTCATACCTAGCTCCCTAGACTAGCACTAATAGCAATAGGATCCATGTACCCAATTGCCTCACTTATTCATTCCTCAGTCATTACCTCTTCAATATCCTTCATCGAATGCCTCCGCTCAATTGCCGTTTCTCGCTCCGTTGCCTTCATCACACTGATCATTGACTCCGCTCAGTTATCCATCAGTTCCAAGCTGTTGCCTAATCATCACCTGTATTTCACACTCTTTGAAGGATCCATCCTCCACGGAACCCGAACCGCAGTACCCGGCATCAACGCGCTTCGGCTATCAGCCTTGCTTCCTTACTATCAGTGTCTCTCTTGATTGCTCATGATCAGTGCTTCGTCGCTCTCGCTCCTCGCGCTGTTCTCCCCTGTCGGTATACTTCTGGTGCTACTGTGACGTCATCCTCCGTCAGCCTTCCGCTCCTTCCTGGCTACTTCCTCACCACCTGCTCCTCTGCCTATTCCAGTGCCCTCATTTTCCTGACAAAACTTACACGCACTTACACGCACTTACACGCACTTACACGCACTTACACATACTTAAACGCACTTACACGCACTTATAAATTCTTACACGCACTTACACACACTTACACATACTTACAGGAACGTACACACACTTACACACACTTATACGTACTTACACGTACTTACACACACTTACACGTACTTACACGCACTTACATGCACTTACACACACTAACACGCACTTACATGCACTTACACGCACTTACACCCACTTACATGCACTTACACGCACTTACACAAAATTATACACACTTACACATACTTACACGCACTTACATGTGCTTACGAGCACTTACACGCACTTATACGCACTTACATGCACTTACACGCACTTATACATACTTATATGTACTTACACGCACTTATACGTACTTACACGCATTTACATGAACGTACACAAAACTACACCCACTTAAACCGCACTTACACGTACTTACACGCACTTACACAAACTTACACGTACTTACACACACTTACTTGCACTCACACACACTTACACCCATTTACACCTACTTACATGCGCTTACACGAACTTTAACACACTTACACAAACTTACACATGCTTACACGAACTTACATGTACTTACACGCACTTACACGCACTCACATGCACTTATACGTACTTACACGCACTTACACATACTTACAAGCACCTACATACACTTATACGTACTTACACGCACTTACACGCTCTTATACGCACTTACACGTACTTACACACACTAACACGTACTTAAACGTACTTACACGTACCTACATGCACTTACACACACTTACATGCACTTATACGCACTTACACACACTAACACGTACTTAAACGTACTTACACGTACCTACATGCACTTACACACACTTACATGCACTTATACGCACTTACACACACTTATACGCACTTACACGCACTTAGTCACACTTGAACGCACTTTCACGCACTCACATGAACTTACGCGTACTTGTACGTACTTACACACACTTACACACAATTACACACACTTACACACACTTACACACACTTACACGCACTTACACGCACTAATATGTACTTACACGCACTTACATGTACCTACCCGCACTTACACGCACCTACACGCACTTACACATACTTACCTACACTTGCACGTACTTATACGCACTTGCACGCACTTACAAATCATTACACGTACATACACGCACTTACACGCACTTACACACACTTTCACGCTTTTACACACACTTACACTTACTAATACATACTTACTCGCACTTAAACGCACTTACACGTACTTACACGCACTTACACACACTTTCACGCTTTTACACACACTTACACTTACTAATACATACTTACTCGCACTTAAACGCACTTACACGTACTTACACGCACTTACATGCACTTATACGCACTTACACACACTTAAACGAGCTTACACGCACTTACACGCACTTACACAAAGAACTTACACGAACTTACACGCACTTAAACCGCACTTACACACACTTACACGCACTGATACATACTTACACACAGTTACATGTACTCACACGCACTTACACGCACTTAGACGCACTTAAACATACTTATACGCACTTGTATGCACTTACACGCACTTATATGCACTTACACGCTCTTACACATACTTACACGTACTTTCACACACTTTCATGCACATACACGAACGTACACGCACTTACACACACTTACATGCACTTACATGCACTTACACGCACCTACACACACTTACACATACTTACACGCACTTACATGCACTTACACGTACTTACACGCACTTACACGCACTTACACATTTACTTTCACGCACTTACACACACTTTCATGTACATACACGAACTTACATGCACTTACACACACTTACATGCACTTACATACACTTACACGCATTTACACACACTTACACACACTTACACACACTTACACACACTTACACGCACTTACACGCACTTACACACACTTATACAAACATACACGCACTTACACGTACTTACACGTACTTACACAAACAAACTCACACTTACACATTCTTACACGTACCTACCTAAACGTACTCATACTTACACGAACTTACACGCACTTACACGAACTCATACGCACTTACACACGTACTTACACGCTCTTATACGCAATTATACGCACTTATACAAACTGACATTCACTTACACGAACTTACACGTACTTATAAGCACTTATACGCACTTCCACGCACTTACACTTACACTTAATTATACAAACTTACACATACTTACACGCACTTACACATACTTACACGCACTTACACGTTCTTACACGCACCTACACAAACTTACGCACACTTACACGCTTTTACACGCACCTACATGCACTTACACGCACTTACACGCACTTACATGCACTTATACACACTTGCACGTACTTACACATACTTGCATGCACTTACATGCACTTATATGCATTTATGCAAACTTACACAAAACTACAATCACTTAAACCATACTTACACGTACTTATACGCACGTACACACACTTACACGTACTTACACACACTTACACCCACTTATACGAACTTAAACCACACTTACACTCATTTATACACACTTACACGCACTTACACGCACTTACATGCACTTAGACGCACTTACATGCACTTACACGTACTTACACGTACTTACACGTACTAACACACACTTATTTACACTTACACGTACTTACACACACTTACACGTACTTATACACACTTACACGCACTAACACGTACTTACATGCACTTACACGCACTTACACACACTTACACGCACTTACACGCACTTACCCAAACTTACACACACTTACACGTACTTGCACGCACTTACACGCTCTTATGAGAACTTACACGCACTTACACACACTTACACACACTTACACGCACTTACACGTACTTACACGTACTTACACACACATACACGCATTTACATGAACGAACACAAAATTAGACCAACTTAAACCGCACTTACACGCACTTACACGCACTTACATGCACTTACACACACTTACACATACTTACACGCACTTACTTACACTTACATGCACTTACACACACTTACACACACTTACACGCACTTACACGCACTTAAACACACTTACACAAACTTACACACACTTACATGAACTTACATGCACTTACATGCACATACACGCACTTACACACACTTACACATACTTACACGCACTTACACATACTTACAAGCACTTACTCACACTTACTCGCACTTACACGCACTTACACGTACTTACACGCACTTACACGCACTTACACATACTTACACGCACTTACACATACTTACAAGCACTTACTCACACTTACTCGCACTTACACGCACTTACACGTACTTACACGCACTTACATGCATTTACGCATACTTACACGCACTTACACGCACTTAAACGTACTAACACATACCTACACGCACTTACACGCACTTACACACACTTACACGCACTTACACGCACTTACACACTCTTACATGCACTTACACAAACTTAAATAAACTTACACATACTTACACGCACTTACACGTACTTACACGCACTTACACGCACTTACACGCACTTACACGTACTTACATGACTTACACGCACTTACACGCACTCATATGCACTTGTACACACTTACACGCACTTACACGCACTTACACATACTTACACACACCTATACGCACTTACACGTACCTACACGCACTTACACGTACTTACACGCACTTACACGCACTTACACATACTTACACACACTTACACGCACTTGCACGCACTTAGACACACTTAAACGCACTTTCACGCACTTATATGAACTTACACATACTTGTACGTACTTACACGCACTTATACGTACTTACACACACTTACACACACTTACACATACTTACACGCACTTACACGTACTTACACGTACATACACGCATTTACATGCACTTACACGCACTTACACATACTTACACACACTTACACATACTTACACGCACTTACATGCACTTATACATACATATACGCATTTACACGCACTTATACACACTTACACACACTTACATGCACTTATACATACATATACGCATTTACACGCACTTATACACACTTAGACACACGAACTCGCACTTACACATGCTTACACGCACTTACTCAAACTTACACGTACTTACACAAACGTACACGCAATTACACATACTTATACGCACTTACACGAACTAACATTCACTTACACGAACATACACGTACTTATAAGCACTTACACGCACCTCCACGTACTTACACGCACTTACACTTACTTACACGCACTTACACGCACTTACACATACTTATACACACTTATACGTACTTACACGCACCTACACTAACTTATGCGTACTTACATGCGTTTACACGCACCTACATGCACTTACACGTACTTGCATGCACTTACATGCACTTACACGCACTTACACGCACTTACACGCACTTACACGTACTTACATGCACTTATATGCATTTACACGAACTTACACAAAATTACACCCACTTAAACCGCAATTACACGCACTTATACACACTTACACATACTTACACGTACTTACACGTACTTACACACACTTACACGTACTTAAACGAGCTTAAACTGCACTAATACTCATTTACACACACTTACATACACTTACATGCACTTATACACACTTACACACACTTACACAAACTTACACGCACTTACACGCACTTACATGCACTTACACATGCTTACGAGCACTTACACGTACTTACACGCACTTACACACACTTACATGCACTTACACGTACTTACACATACTTACACACACTTACATGTACTTACACGCATTCACACGAGCTTATACAAAATTAGACCCGCTTAAACCGTACTTACACGCACTTACACGTACTTACACGCACTTACACGTACGTACATGCACTTACTTGTACTTACACGCACTTACACACAATTACACGTACTTCCACGTACTTACACGTACTTACACGCACTTACATGCACCTATACGCACTTACACGCACTAACACGCACTTATACACACTTACACATACTTACACGCACTTACATGCACTTACACGCACTTACATGAACTTACACAAACTTACACGCACTTAAACCGTACTTATACACACTTACACACGTACACGCACTTACAAGTACTTACACACACTTACATGTACTTCCATGCACGTACACACACTTAGACGCACTTACATGCACTTTCACGCACTTACACACACTTATACATACTTGCACGCACTTACAAGCATTTACAAGCACTTACACGCACTTACACGTACCTACACGCACTTACACGCACTTACATGCACTTACACACACTTAGACGCACTTATACGCACTTATTCACACTTACACGTACTAACACGCACTTATACATACGTACACGCACTTACACGCACTTACATGCACTTACATGCACATACACGCACTTATACACACATGCACACACTTACACGCACTTACACGTACTTACACGTACTTACACACACTGACATGCATTTACAAGAACTTATACAAAATAACACCAACTTCAACCATACTTACACGCACTTACACGCACTTACACGCACTTACATGCACTTGCATGTACTTACACGCACTTACATGCACTAACACGCGTTACACGAACTTCAACAGCACTTAAACTCATTTCCACAAACTTACACGCACTTAGATGCACTTACACGTACTTACACGCACTTACACAACCTTACACAAACTTACATGTACTTACTCGCACTTACACGTACTTACACACACTTATATGCACTTACACACAGTTATACGCACTTACACGTACTTACACGCACTTACACGTACTTACACGCACTTACATGCACTTACACGCATTTACACGCACTTACACACACTTACACGCACTTACACGCACATACACACACTTACACAAACTTACACACACTTACATAAACTTACACAAACGTATACGTACTTACACGCACTTACACGTACTTACACGCACTTACACGCACTTATACATACTTACACACACTTACACACACTTACACGTACTTACACAAACTTACACGCACTTACACACACTTATACACACTTGCACGTACTTATACACAATTTCACGCACTTACACGCACTTACACGCACTTACATGTACTTACACGTACTTACACACACTTATACATACATACACGCACTTACACGCAGTTACACACTGACACGCAATTATACACACTTACACATACTTACACGTACTTACACGCACTAACACGCACGTATACAAACTTACACACACTTACACACACTTACACGCACTTACACGCACTTACACGCACTTACACGCACTTACACGTACTTACACGCACTTACACGTACTTACACGTACTTACACGCACTTACATGCACTTATACGGACTTGCACACACTTACACGCAGTTACACGTACTTACACGCACTTACACGGACCTATACGCTTTTACACGCACCTACACGTACTTACACGTACTTACACGCACTTACACGAACTTACACAAACTTACACGTACTTAAACCATAATTATACACACTTACACGCACTTACACACACTTACAAGTACTTACACACACTTACATGCACTTCCACGCACGTACACGTACTTAGACGTACTTACACGTACTTTCACGCACTTACACACACTTATACATACTTCCACGCACTTACACGCACTTACACGTACTTACATGCACTTAGACACACTTACACGCACTTACACGCACTTCCACGCACTTACACGTACTTAGACGTACTTACACGTACTTTCACGCACTTACACACACTTATACATACTTCCACGCACTTACACGCACTTACAGGTACTTACACGTACTTACACACACTTACACACACTAACACGCACCTAGACGCACTAACACGTACTTACACCCACTTACACGCACGTACACGCACTTATACACACTTACACGTAATAACACGCACTTATATGTACTTACACGCACTTACACACACTTACACGTACTTACATGCACTTAGACCCACTTACACGCACTTACACGCACTTACACACACTTATACGCACTTACACGCACTTACACTTACTTACACATACTTACATGCATTTACACGAAGTTATACAAAATTACACCCACTTAAACCATGCTTACACGCACTTACACGCACTTATACGTACTTACATGTACTTACCTGCACTTGCACGCACTTACATGCACTTCCACGCGTTACACAAACTTCAACAACACTTAAACTCATTTACATAAACTTACACGCACTTAGACGCACTTACACGTACTTACACGCACGTACACGCACTTACACACACTTACACGTACGTACATGCACTTACACGCATTTACACATACTTACACGCACCTATACACACGTACACACACTTACACGTACTTACACGCATTTACACGTACTTAGACACACTTACACGAACTTACACACACTTACACAAACTTACACGCACTTACACACACTTACACGCACTTACACATACTTACACACACTTACACGCACGTATACACACTTAGACACACTTACACACACTTACACACACTTACACAAACTTACACGCACTTACACACACTTATACGCACTTATACGCACTTACACACACTTACACGCACTTGCACGCACTTACACGCACTTACACGTACTTACACGCACTTACACGTACTTATACATACATACACACACTTACACACACTTACACACAGTTACACGTACCTATACGCACTTACACGCACTTACATGCATTTACACGCACTTACATGCACTTATACGCACTTACACAAACTTAAACCACACTTATATTCACTTACACAGACTTACACACACTTAGACACACTTACACGCACTTACACGCACTTATACGAACCTACACGTACTTACACGCACCTACACATACTTACATGCACTTCCACGCACTCACATGTACTTTCACGTACTTACACGCACTTTCTCGCACTTACACGTACTTACACGCACTTACTTGTACTTACATACACTTACACGTACTTACACAAACTTGCACGCACTTACACGCACTTGAACGCACTTACACGCACTTACACGCACTTACACGCACTTACAC
>SZWC01010661.1:0-18222 GCA_023375785.1 Penium margaritaceum | reverse complement strand
CACTTACACACACTTACACGCACTTACACGAACTTACATGCGCTTACACACACTTACACACACTTACACAAACTTACACACATTTACATGTACTTACACACACTTACATGTACTTACACGTACTTACACGCTCTTACACCAACTTACATCCATATACACGCACTTACACGCACTGACACGCACTTACACATACTTATACATACTTACACGTACTCACACGCACCTACAGGAACTTACGTACACTTATACACACTTATACGTACCTGCATGCACTTACACGCACGTACACACACTTACACACATTTACACGCACTTATACGTACTTGCACACACATACACGCACTTACATACACTTACACGCACTTACACGCACTTACACACACTTACACACACTTACACAAACTTACAGGCACTTACACGCACTTACACATACTTACAAGTACTTATACACACTTACACGCACTTACACGCTCTTATACATACATACACGCACTTACACGTACTTACACGCACTTACACGCACTTACACGCACTTACACGCACTTAAACACACTTGCACAAACTTACACACGCTTACACCCACTTACACGTACTTACACACACTTACACGGACGTACACGCACTAACACGTACTTACACAAACTTACACGTACTTACACGCACTTACACCCACTTACACGTACTTACACGCACTTACATGCACTTACATGCACTTACACGCACTTACACGCACTTACACGCACTTGCATGAACTTACACGCACTTAGACGCTCTTACACGCACTTATACGCACTTACACACACTTCCACGTACTTACACACACTTACATGTACTTACATGCACTTACTCACACTAACACGCACTTACACGCACTTACAGAAAATGACACACACCTATACCCACTTACACGCACTTACATGCACTAACACACACTTACACGCACTTACACGCACTTACAGAAAATGACACACACCTATACCCACTTACACGCACTTACATGCACTAACACACACTTACACGCACTTACACGCACTTACATGCATTTACACGCACTAACACGTACTCAGACGCACTTACACATACTTACACGCACTTACACGAACTTACAACAAAATACACGTACTTAAACTGCACTTATACGCACTGACACACACTTACACACACGTACACGTTCTTACACGTACGTACATTTACTTACACGCACTTACATGCACTTACACGCACTGACACGCACTTACACGCACTTACACGCACTTACACGCACCTGCACAAACATACACACACTTAGACGCACTTATACTCACGTACACGCACTTACACACACTTACACGCACTTACACGCACCTGCACAAACATACACACACTTAGACGCACTTATACTCACGTACACGCACTTACACACACTTACACACACGTACATGCACTTACACGCACTTACACGCACTTATATTCACTAACACGCACTTATAAGCACTTACACAAAATTACACGCACCTACACGCACTTACATGCACTTACACACACTTGCACGCACTAACACGCACTTACATGCACTTACACGTACTCACATGCACTTACACGCACTTACGTACACTTACACGCACTTACACACACTTACACACACTTACAGGCACTTACACACACTTACACGAACTTACACGAAGTTAAACGCACTTAAACCACACTTACACGCACTGAGACGCACTTACACGCACTTACACGCACTTACACGAAGTGAAACCGCACTTACACGCACTTACACACACTTACACACACTTACACGCACTTACACACACTTACACGTGTTGGATATGAATTTCACAAAAAAGGCAAAAACCACAGAGAGGCAGGGGAGAGGTACTGGCACCTCTCGCCTGCCCCTCCGTGACCTACTCTACCCTATCAACTACCCGTGCCCGGGGTCAGGAGAGAGGACATTGCCGTGCCTCCCCTGCCCACTGATGTACCTGTGTTTCGATAAGTGTAGTGATGACGCGTGACATCAATCCAGTGGATTATTGCGTACTTACTTCAAGTGGTTCGGTGTTGCGGAAGCTTGGGTGGTACCTAAGCAGGAGGCCGACGTGGCACACTCGGCAGAAGTTGAGCCACCAGTGACCGGACTGTCCGTCCGCAGAAAGAAGAGTAACGGCAGGGTTCGGACATCAGGGGGGGAGCATAGCCGATCGATATCTATCGAGCGGTTGATGATACGGCCACCGTCGGATGGAAGATCTACGGCCGACGACTAATGAATATATACATAGAGGTACCAGGGATAACATTTGAGAGTCAAGACCACGTTCAAGCGGTGGTCATCTACCGGAAGCGAAAACATCCAAACAATACCTAAACAACAGCGGAGCGAAGCCGGTAGTTTTGAAGACGGCAGCTGCGGACGGCACCACTGTTCAGCAGAGCGAGACGAGCAGCAGCGAAGACGAGCAAGGTATTTAGCCTGGCTCATTCTCCTCTTTTATTCTATTCTAGTCTACCTAGATTGTAGGTGCTTTGCACCCAGTACTTGGAGTTTATGAAAGAGACTTCCTTCTTCTCCCATTGCAGTGTGTAGATCTGGCTGAGTGAGCCTGTGTTGATCTTCACTGATTCTGCAATTGGTTCTGCACTGTCTCGCATCTGTTTTGTGACATTCAACGATCATAGCTTACAACAAGTGGTATCAGAGCAGGTGTGGCGCAAAACACTTTGCAGACTGGTTGCGCTGTTCCCTACCATCTAACGACAACAACAGAAGCCATGGCGAGCACCAGTGGAGGCGTCATGGGTGGTCACTTCAAGATACAGCCATTTGACGGAGCAGACTACAACGAATTTGTATTCAACATGAAGATGGTGTTTCTAGCCAAAGGATTATGGGGAGTTGATGCAGATCCCCCTGAAGAAACTCTTGCTGCAAACGCAACTGCTGAAGAGAAATGACAATAGAAGAGACGCTGCGATCAGGCCTTCGCTATTCTGGCCATGCAACTTCAGACAGACTGACATTTTTTATCAAAGACAACAACGATACTTTGAATCCAAGGATCGCATGGATTTCCTTAAGACAACGTTATCACAAAGTCAGCGACTCCGAACTTCATAACCTGTTCATTCAGTTCTGTGGGCTGAAGATGAGTGACACCACCAGACTGGAGGACCACGTGACACATTTGAAGCAGCTTGTTGAGAGAATCAAGTCCATGGGACAGGCGCTATCCGAAAAGGTGGTCGTAGTACGGTTGTTTGCCAGTCTACCCACCAGATTTGACACAACATTTGAACAACTCCTGGCATTTCAAGAACAAGGGGCAACCTTTGATTCAAGGCTACAAACTCTTGAAGCAGCCAGACTCCTACCAGCTCCAGGAGGACAAGCAGGAGCTAATGCAAATCAAGGAGCTCCAACAGTACCAGCACAAGCACCAGCACCAGTTGGAGCATACGAACTAACCCTTGAACGTGCTTGTGAGACCCTATTGCGCGCAGAAGAAAGATATATCTAAACTCCATATGGCATTGAAGCAGCTCTGGCAGCCAGGATGGGACATCAAAACCATCATAACCATCGGCCCAGGTTTCAAGGCCATGGACAAGGAGGAATTGCAAATTCCCATTTTTCTTCACAACCTCCTCAGCGGCTTCACTCTCAAAGCGGCATTATCCCACCTGGTGCACCAGGTAGCAAAGGCTTTGAATATGTAAAATGCTGGAATTGCCAGCAGTTTGGACACTTGAACAGATATTGCGACAAACCGCAACGACCGTGCTTCCTAGCTCCCCAACATGCGCTTCTCACTACTGAACCGTCATCAGCACAAGTAGACTCAAGTCTTATTGGAAATTTGCAGCAAATGATGACGCAGATGTTTCAAGGATGGTCACAACTCATGCATCAAATGGAGGCTATTGGACATTAAACCAGTGGGACAAGCAACACGGCAATCAACTTCATCCCCTCTGTTGATGACACACCAACAGCTCCATCCCTGTCAACTTCAAACCAGCAATCACCATCCAACACTGCTGACTTCATCATGGAAGAACTGGCGTTGTGCTCCATTGACAGTGCCTTTCTCCTTGCCGCAGGCATTCTTGCCTGGATTCTTGTTTCTGGCAGCACCCGCCACATGACCTGCAACCGCACTTGGTTTGTGGATTTTAAAGAGTTCAAAAAACCCAAGCCAGTGCGACTTGGTGATGGCCGCATCATCCCTGCCATCGCTGCTGGGACAGTACGAGTCTCTATCCCCTCTGAAGGCAAAGTGGCCTCCCGTGTTTTTTCTGATGTCCTATTCGTGCCAGAACTTGCAGCAAATCTTCTATCTGTTACCAGACGTAACGACAAAGGCTGTCGAGCTATTTTTTAAGCAGAAAAAGGCTACAGAATCCATGCCAAGGGTGGCAAAATCGTGGCGGAGGCCAAGAGGGAAGGCAACCTTACCATTTTACCAACACTGGACACCGAAGCTGATGAAGGAACTACAGAAGTTACCCTGGCAGCAGTGGGCTCCACACCTGCTCCACCTGTCCAACACGATGCTCTCTCCAATCTCTGGCATCAACGTTTTGGGCATGTTGGTTTTGGAACTCTTCTGTCCATGTCCAGTGCACAATTGGTGGATTCCTTCCCAGCAAATCTTACCAAACCCACCAACTTCTGCTGAGAAGGCTGCCTCGCTGGCAAGCAAGCTCAGGAACCCTTCCCCACACATTCCAACGTCAGCGCATCTGACAAGCTTCACCTTGTTCACATGGACCTATGCTGTATCAAGGATGCGTCTATCTCAGGGAAGCACTACTTTCTTGACCTTCTAGATGATTTCACTCATCATGTGTGGCTCCGCTTTCTCTGACATAAATCAGAAGCCGCCGGTCACATCATCACCTGGATCAAACTGGTTGAGAATGCAACTGACAAACGGGTGAAGACTGTACGATCCGACAATGGAGGAGAGTTTGTGAATAAAGCCCTTGCAGATTTTTATGCCAGTCACGGCATCCATCATCAGCGAACTGTACCTCATACACCTCAGGAAAATGGGCAAGCTGAAAGTATGAATCGTACTCTTATGGAGAAAGCTCGCTCTATGCTTCATGCTGCGGGATTGCCCTCTGGTTTTTGGACCGAAGCGGTCAATACTGCAGGCTATCTCCTCAACAGACTTACGTGCAAACGCCTCAAAGGCACAAGCACTCCATACGAAGCTTGGACAGGCCGTAAGCCCAAGGTTGGCCATCTAAAAGTCTTTCGCAGTACGGCTTATGCCTGGGTCACACCATCAGCCCGCGACAAACTGGGCTCCCACACCAAGAAAGGCATCCTCGTGGGCTACGACGACAACAGCCAGTCATACCGTCTCTGGGACCCAACGGCTCGACAAATTGTTCGGAGCCGCAGTGCCACGTTCGATGAAACATTGCGGGATCGCACCGCGGCTGCCTCTGAGCCACCTCCTCTTCATATCATTCCTCTTGACTCCCAACCTGCACTTCCTCCTCAGCATCCAGTCGAACATGATCAGGACGAGCATGCTGGTGTTCTTCCCCCTATCATTCCTGCAGCTCAAAACGGCCCCGTGGATGCGCCACCCCCTCCGCCACCTCCACCTCCTCCACCTCCAGCTCTTTGCCGTCCGACCTGGCCCTCTTGCTGGTGCCCTGATGACCCACCACGCCGCTCTGCACGCGTCGCCAAGCTCCGTGCTCTTGCTGCCCTGTTCTCTCCCCGCTCGTCTATGGCCTCGGCGCCTACGCCTTCCAGTCTTCCTTCACCCAATTCTTCTCCTCCATCTCCCTTCGACCCTTTGCAGGACCTGGCCCTTGTTGTTCAGGCTGTTGACCCGGTCAGCTACAAGGACGCCATGAGCCGTCCTGACTGCGGATTGGCATGCCACAGCTGTCAGCGAGTTTGAGCAGCTGCAAAAACAACGCACCTGGGATCTGGTCGACCTTCCTCCTGGTGCCCCCATTGTCTCCTGCAAATGGGTGTTCAAGCGCAAGCTTGACATTCACGGTGCGCCCGACAGGTACAAGGCGCGCTTGGTGGCGCGCGGCTACAGCCAGGTTCAAGGGGTCAATTACAGCGATACATTTGCCCCTGTTGCCAAGTACAGCTCCATTCGTGTTATCCTGGCCCTGGCGGCTGAGCAGCAGTGGTACCCCCACCAAATGGATGTGAAGTCCGCTTTCCTCAACGGCGATTTGGAGGAGGTGGTGTACATGTCTCAGCCTGAGGGCTTTGTGCAGCCGGGGGGGAAAACAAGGTTTGCCGTCTGCTCAAAGTCCTCTATGGCCTCAAACAGGCCCCTCGTCAATGGAACAAGGCCTCAAATTTCTCCAAAGTGACCACTCTGTTTACTACCAGGACGGCATCAACAACCTCAGTGTCATCCTATATGTCGACAACCTTATCCTGTTTGGGCGCTCCCTGGTTATCATCGCTTCATTCAAACAGGCCCTGTCAGCAACCCTTGAAATGAGCGACATGGGCCCTGTCCAGTTCTATCTTGGGATCCAGATTCACCACTGCCGCGATCTGTCGGAGGTCACACTGTCGCAAAGCACCTACATCTCCCGTATGGCCGACAAATTTGGCCTGAGTCAGCCTCACCCTATAGGGACTCCACTTCCCGTGGATCATGGCTTGACCAAGCCTGTGACAGTTGACCTCCTCGCTGATTCCAAGGACACTAAGCTGTTTCCCAGCTTGGTTGGTTCCGTGAAGTACGCCAGCGTTGGGACAAGGCCAGATCTTTCCTATGTAGTTGGGCTGCTAAGTCAGGGATGCAAAAACCCGACAGTCAATCACGTAACTGCTGCCAAGAGGTGCATCAAATACCTGAAATGCAACTCAGAGCAAAAACTTTGGTACACTCCACATGGAGCGGTTTGCTTGGTTGGATTATGTGATGCAGATTTATCAGGTGACAAGAGCACCAGCAAATCTACTTCTGGATATGTTTTTATGCTCATCGGAGGACCCGTGAGCTGGCGTTCAAAAAAACAATCTGTGAAGGCCTTGTCGTCTACCGAGGAGGAATACATCGCTGCAAGTGAGGCAACCAGGGAAGCTGTCTGGTTACGCATGTTGCTGGAAGAATTGGGGTTCAGCCAGATGGAACCAGCCGTGATCTTCTGCGACAATGAAGGAACGATCGCGCTCAGCGAGGACCCCGTACTCTATGATTGCACAAAGCATGTCAAAAGACAATACCACTATGTGCGAGGTGCTGTGGCAGAAGGAGATGTGCATCTTGAGTATGTCAGCACAAAGCAACAGGCTGCCGATATGTTCACAAAAGCACTGGATGGTCGCCAGCATGAAACACTGTGCAGCACCATCGGCCTGATCATGGACTAAGAATGTGTATGAACCTTGTAACCCTGGCCACCCAATGCGAGGATTGGACCATGGAGGATGACTGAGCTTTGCAGGGGGGATTCTTCTTTCGTCTCAAAGAAAACCATACACGAAGATGTGAGGGAGTGTGAGCGAATAGTTTTCTGTGACCCGGCTCACTCAACTATAAAGATGAGACCGTGGATGAGAGGCTGAGGGACAAGAGAGCGTGAAACGAACAAACCACACAACAAGGCGGGACAGGTGTTATTTTTTTTGTTTTTTTTTTTCGGCTTGAAACTCACAGGGGGGATTGTTGGATTTGAGTTTCACAAAAAAGGCAAAAACCACAAAGAGGCAGGGAAGAAGTACTGACACCTCTCCCCTGCCCCTCCGTGACCTACTCTACCCTATCGACTACCCGTGCCCGGGGTCAGGAGAGAGGACATTGCCGTGCCTCCCCTGCCCACTGATGTACCTGTATTTCGATAAGTGTAGTGATGACGCGTGACATATATCCAGTGGATTAATGTGTACTTACTTCAAGTGGTTCGGTGTTGCGGAAGCTTGGGTGGTACCTAAGCAGGAGGCCGACGTGGCACACTCGGCAGAAGTTGAGCCACAAGTGACCGGACTGTCCGTCGGCATAAAGAAGAGTAACGGCAGGGTTCGGACATCAGGGGGGGAGCATAACCGATCGATATCTATCGAGTAGTTGATGATACAGCCACCGTCCGATGGACGATCTACGGCCGACGACTAATGAATGTATACACAGAGGTACCAGGGAGAACATTTGAGAGTCAACACCACGTTCAAGTGGTGGTCATCTACCGGAAGCGAAAACATCCAAACAATACCCAAACAACAGCCGAGCGAAGCCGGCAGTTTTGAAGACGGCAGCTGCGGACGGCACCACTGTTCAGCAGAGCGAGACCAGTAGCAACGAAGACAAGCGAGGTACTTAGCCTGGCTCATTCTCCTCTTTTATTCTATTCTAGTCTACCTAGATTGTAGGTGCTCTGTACCCAGTACTTGGAGTTTATGAAAAAGACTTCCTTCCTCTCTCTCATTGCAGTGTGTAGATCTGGCTGCGTGAGCCTGTGTTGATCTTCACTGATTCTGCAATTGGTTCTGCACTTTCTCGCATCTGTTTTGTGACATTCAACGATCATACCTTATAACAACACGAACTTACACGTACTTACACGCACTTACACGCACTTACACGCACTTACACGTACTTACACGCACTTACACGCACTTACACGCACTTACACACATTTACACGCACTTACTTGCACTTACACGCACTTACACCCACTTACACGCACTGACACGTACTTACACGCACTTACACGCACTTACACCCACTTACACGCACTGACACGTACTTACATGCACTTACACGCACTTACACACACTTACACACACTTACACGCACTTACACGCACTTACATGCACTTACGCGCACTTACATACACTTACACACACTTTCACGCACTTACACACACTTACACACACTTACACGCACATACACGTACTTACACGCTCTTACACAAACTTACATCCATTTACATGCACTTACACGCACTTACACACACTTACACGCATGTACACACACTTACACACACTTACACGCACATACACGTACTTACACGCTCTTACACAAACTTACATCCATTTACATGCACTTACACGCACTTACACACACTTACACGTACTTACACGCACTTACACATACTTACCCGCACCTACACAAACTTACGTGCACTTACACACACTTACACACACCTACGTGCACTTACACGCACTTACACACACTTACACGCATGTACACACACTTACACACACTTACACGCACTTACATGCACTTACACGCACTTACACGCACTTACACACACTTACACGTACTTACACAAACTTACACGCACTACCATACCACTACATATACTTATGAGTACTTACACACACTTACACGCACTTACACGCACTTACACACACTTACACGTACTTACACAAACTTACACGCACTACCATACCACTACATATACTTATGAGTACTTACACACACTTATACATACTTACACGCCCTTACACGCACTTACACACACTTACAAGCACTTACACACACTTACACGTAGTTACACACACTTACACGCACTTACACACACTTACACAAACTTACACACACTTACACACACTTATACGCACTTACACAAACTTACACACATTTACACACACTTACACGTACTTACACACACTTACCTGCTCTTACACGAACTTACATCCATATACACGCACTTACACGCACTTACACATGCTTACACGCACTTACACGTACTTACAAGCACCTATACGAACTTACGTGCACTTATACACACTTACACGCACCTGCATGCACTTACACGCACTTACACACACTTACATACATTTACACGCACTTACACGTACTTACACGCACTTACACGCACTTACCTGCACTTACACGTACTTACAAACACTTACACGTACTTACACACACTTACACGCACTTACACGCACTTACACGCACTTACACGCACTTACACGCACTTACAAGTACTTACACGCACTTACACGCACTTAAACAAACTTACACGTGCTTACACGTACTTACACGCATTTACACGCACTTACACGAATGTACACATACTAACACGTACTTACACGAACTTACAAGCACTTACACGCACTTACACGTACTTATACCCACTTACATGTACTTACACGCACTTACATGTACTTACATGCACTTACGCGCACTTACATGCACTTACACATACTTGTACAAACTTACACGCACTTACACGCACTTGCATGAACGCACATGCACTTAGACGCTCTTACACGCACTTATACGTACTTACACGCACTTACACATACTTACACGCACTTACATACACTTACACGCACTTATACACACCAACACGCACTTACACGCACTTACACAAAACTACATGCACCTATATCCACTTACATGCACTTACACGCACTTCCATGCACTAATACGCACTTACACGCACTTACACGCACTCACACAAACTTACACAAAAATACACGCACTTAAACCACACTTATACGCACTGACACGCACTTACACGCACTTACACGCACTTACACGTACATACACGCACTTACACGCACTTACATGCACTTACATGCACTTATACACACTTACACGCACTTACACGTACTTACACGCACTTACACGTACTTACAAACACTTACTTGCACTTACACGAGCTTACACCCACTTACACGCACTTACACGTACTAACACGCACTTACACGTGCTTACATGCACTTATACGTACTTACATGCACTTACTTGCATTAACACATACTTATACATACATATACGTACTTACACGTACTTACACGCACTTACATGCACGTACACGAATTTACACGTACTTACACGCACTTACACAAACTTAAACTACACGTACACATACTTACACGCACTTACACGCACTTATACGCACTTACACGTACTTACGAGCACTTTCACGCACTTACACAAACTTACACACACTCACACACACTTGCACATACTTACATGCACTTAGATGTACTTATACGCACTTACACGCACTTACACACACTTACATGAACTTCCACACGCTTATACATACTTGCACGCACTAACACGCACTTATACACACTTACATAAAATAACACGTACCTACACGCACTTACACGTACTTACACATACTTACACGTACTAACACGCACTTACACACACCTACACGCACTTATATGCACTTACATGCACTTACACGCACTTACACATACTTCTACACACTTACACGCACTTAACGCACTTACACACACTTACACAAAATTACACACACTTAAACCACACTTAAACGCACTGACACACACTTACATGCACTTACACGCACTTACACAAACGTAAAGGGCACTTACACGCACGTATACACACTTACACACACTTATACGTACTTACACACACTTACATGAACTTACACGTACTTACACGTACTTACACGCACTTACACGTACTTACATGCTCTCACACGCACTTACACGTACTTACACACACTTACACACACGTACACATACTTACATGCACTTACTTGCACTTACACACACTTACACCCACTTAAACGTACTTACACGTACTTACACGCACTTACACGTGCTTACATGCACTTACACGTACTTACATGCACTTACTCAACTTACACGTACTTACACGTACTTACACATACTTACACGTACTTACACACACTTATACAAACGTACACACACTTATACACACTTACACGAACTTAAACAACACTTACACGTCCTGACACACACATACACGCACTTACACATACTTACATGCACTTACACGCACTTAAAAACACTTACACGTACCTACACGCACTTACACTCACGTAAACAAACTTAAACCATGCTTACATGCAGTTATATGCACTTACACGCTCTTATACGTACTTACACGCACTAACACGCACTTACACACACCTACACGCACTTACACGTACTTACACGCACTTACATGCACTTACACACACTTACAAGCACTTATACGTACTTACACGCACTTACACGCACTTACATGCACTTACACGTATTTGCATGCACTTACACAAAGTTACACGCACTTACATGCACTTACACACACTTACACGCACATACAAGCACTTACACGCACTTACATGTACTTACGCACACTTACACGCACTTTCACACACTTACACAAACTTACACGCACTTACACGCATTTACACGCACTTACACGCACTTATACACACTTACACACACTTACACGTACTTCCACACACTTACGCGCACTTACACACACTTACACGCATTTACACGCACTTACACGCACTTATACACACTTACACACACTTACACGTACTTCCACACACTTACGCGCACTTACACACACTTACACGCATTTACACGCACTTACACGCACTTATACACACTTACACACACTTACACGCATTTACACGCACTTACACGAACTTACACATACTTACACGCATTTACACGCACTTACACGTACTTACACACACTTACACACAAATACACAAACTTACACGTACTTCCACACACTTACACGCACTTACACACACTTACACGCATTTACACGCACTTACACGCACTTATACAAACTTACACACACTTACACGCACTTGCACAAACTTACACGCAATTAGATGCACTTACATGCACTTACACGTACTTACACGCACTTACATGCACTTACACGCACTTACACACACTTACACGCACTTACACGCACTTACATGCACTAACACGCACTTACACGCACTTACACAAAATTACACGTACCTACATGCACTTACTCGCACTTACATGCACTTACACGCACTTACACACACTTACACGCACTTACACGCACTTACATGCACTAACACGCACTTACACGCACTTACACAAAATTACACGTACCTACATGCACTTACTCGCACTTACATGCACTTACACACACTTACACGTACTTACACACACTTACACGAACTTACACAAAGTTACACACACTTAACCTGCACGTACATGCACATAAACGCACTTATACGCACTTGCACACACTTAAACGCACTTACACGCACTAACACGCACTTACACCCACTTACACGCACTTACACGTACTTACACGCACTTACACGTGCTTACATGCACGTACACCTACTTACACGCACGTTCTTGCACTTACACGTACTTACACGCACTTACACGTACTTACACGCACTTACACGTGCTTACATGCACGTACACCTACTTACACGCACGTTCTTGCACTTACACGTACTTACACGTACGTACGCATACTTACATGTACTTATACGCACTTACACATACTTAAACGCACTTACACACACTTACACGCACTTACACATACTTATACGCACCTACACACACTTACACACACTTACACGACCTTAAACTGCACTTACACGTACTTGCATAAACTTACACGCACTTAGATGCACTTAGACGCACTTACACGAACTTACACGTACCTACACGCACTTACACGCACTTACACGAACTTACACAAAATTACACGCACTAAAACTACACTTACACGCACTTACACGCACTGACACGCACTGACACGTACTTACACACACTTACATGTACTTACACACACTTACACGAACTTACATTCACTTACACGCACTTACACGCACTTATACACACTTGCACGCACTTACACAAAGTAACATGCACTTACACGCACTAATACGCACATACGAGCACTTACACGCACTTGCATGCACTTACACGCACTTACACGCACTTACACGCACTTATACAAACTTACACGCACTTACACGTACTTACATGTACTTACACGCACTTACACGCACTTACACAAACTCATACGCACTTACACAAACTTACACGCACTTACACGCACTTATACAAACTTACACGCACTTACACGTACTTACATGTACTTACACGCACTTACACGCACTTACACAAACTCATACGCACTTACACAAACTTACACGCACGTGCTTACGAGCACTTACATGCACTTACACACACTTACACGCACTTACACGCACTTACACACACTTACACGTACTTATACACACTTACACGCACTTACACGCATTTACACGAATTTACACAAATGTAGACCCACTTAAACTGCACTTACACGCACTTACACGCACTTACACTTACTTACACGCACTTACGTGCACTTACACGCACATACACACATTTATACGTACTTACACACACTTACACGCACTTAAACACACTTACACGAACTTACATGTACTTATATTAACTTACATGCACTTACATGCACTTACACACACTTACACGCACTTACACGTACTTACACGCACTTACACATACTTACAAGCACTTACACACACTTTTACGTACTTACACGTACTTATACGCACGTACACGCACTTACACATACTTACACGCACTTACACACACTTATACGCACTTAAACGCACTTACACGCACCTACATGTACTTACACACACTTACACGTACTTACACGCACTTACACGTACTTACACGCACTTAGAACTACTTAAACGTACTTATACGCACCTGCACGCACTTACACGCACTTGCACATACGTATACGCACTTACACACACTTACACGCACTTACACGCACCTATACGCACTTACACGCACCTACACACACTTACACGTACTTACACATGCTTACACGTACTTACATGCACTTACAAAAACTTACACAAAGTTACACATACTTAAACCGTACGTATACGCACTTACACGCACTTACACGCACTTACACGCACTTACACACACTTACATGCACTTCCACGTACTTACACGTACTTATACACACTTACACGCAATTTCACGTACGTAGACACACTTATACGCACTTGCATGCACTTACACACACTTACACGTACTTACATGTACTTACACGCACTTACACGCACTTACACATACCTACACGCACTTACATGCACTTACACGCACTTATACGCACATACACGCTGTTAATGATGTTTCGTTCATCCACCGGACAACGAGAGAAAGGGGAGCCGGAACCCGGTTTCAAGGAGGAAAATGAAAAAGGGGAGACCGGCGGATCATCCAACGACCGCTTGGGCGAGAGAAAGAGATTATCGAGAGGGCAGTTCAACTCCGGGAAGCGACGAGGCGCAGGGGAGATATTGCGGCGGGCGGTGTGAACCAACCCAAACCTACCGAGAAGGGGAGGAGTGCGGCCCGAGGCTAGTTTGATGAGAGCGGAGCCGCGTCCAAACCTTGAAGATAGGAGCGGCATTCGAAGCGCCTTATCCAAAGGCGTTTTGATGTGCGAGCCGCGAAGTGGGGCTGGAGAGTGAGAGGAGATCAGGGAAGAGGCGCCGTGAGGAGGGGATAAAAAGAGGAAGGATGAGAAAAAGGAG
The DNA here is from genome assembly GCA_023375785.1 of Penium margaritaceum. Taxonomy (NCBI): domain Eukaryota; kingdom Viridiplantae; phylum Streptophyta; class Zygnematophyceae; order Desmidiales; family Peniaceae; genus Penium; species Penium margaritaceum. The sequence goes on along the minus strand of SZWC01010661.1, from coordinate 2,922 downwards.
ACTGCTGATCAGATAAACTGCTGACGCGAGCCGACGAAAAAAAACCTGCTCCTCTGCTAGGACACGGACCAAGGCAGTGCCTTCCGAACCTTCCAGCCCACGACTCCAAGGCCCCGCGGCTCACGAGCGGGTCACGCCACGGGTCGCCCGTCTGACGCGAAGATGGGAGGCTTGTCCTGCGACCATCGCTGAGACCGAGAGATTGCTGCCCCTCGGTTCGAGCGTACCATCGAGCAGGATCCGCGCTGCGTCGCGGCGGTGCGGGTGTGGGCGTGCGTGCCGACTTCGAATGGGAAGGCCGCTTCCCGAGGAGCACGTCGCGGAGCCGTCATGGCCTGGCCCTGAGTTTCCCCGAGAGCACCAACCACCGCGCTCGAGGCGCGTCCCGTGGGACTCTCCGGTGACCTTCTACGCCATCTGCAGTTGCTGCAATGTCCCGCACCGGCTCGGAGCACGGACGATCCTCGGAGTGATGCAGTGGGCGCACCACCCGGCAGGCGGAGCCCTGGAGCAGTTCTGGCAGCCGTGGCTACAGAGGCTGCCCAGAGACGACGAGCCACACCGCGTGAGGAGGAGTTCCACCTGCGGCGACTCGAGGAGCTCCGCGAGTGGAAGGCAATCCGACGGGCGCGGCGGCCGGACCCAACACAAGAGGACCCACAGGAAGATGGCGTGCCGGATCCGGATCATCGCCATGATTCTATGCAGGTGGAGGACTATGTATCAGACGAAGAGCAGGAACCAGAGACGGACGAGGGACCAATCTTACTACATGAGGTCATGACGCCAGACGGGAGAACTCTATACGAGACAGTCGACATGACACCAGCACAAGAGGCCCCGCGACGTCTTGAAGTCTCTACCCCACGGGTCTCCTCACCAGAACCCACCGTCATCCAGGATGGAGAATATGCAGACTACGAAGAAAACCAGGAGGATGAAGAGGAAGACGACGAAGTCCCATTGGATCACCCCTCACTGCAGGCGTTACATGCCCTGCATCAACCAGCCACCGTTCGACCCAGGGCGGTTCCATCCAGTCCCTCTGCCCATCCTCGTCGCCTAGCTTCCGAAGGAGGAGCATCCCCACCCCGGACAGAGAGAAACCCGGAGGGAATGGGACGACGGCCCAGGGAGGCTCGACGGGATGACCAATCCGCTGTGACTTCGCGTCACCTGAATGCCATACAGCAACAGCAGCAAGCAAGCAGGGCGCCCTCTGCAGTAACTGCGTCACACCTCCAGGAAGCTTCAGGATCACGTGGGGTCAAGGCCACGCCCACGGTTGGACCTACCAGGCAAGTGCGTGCAACGGTGGCTTCACGCGCCCACACCGGGGCTTTGACGACGAAGAACACCGCGCCACCTGCGCAGTCAAGATTGCAGTCATCTCATCGTCAAGCGGGCAAGACATCGGCCACATTGGCAACAGGAAGACTCCAGCAACAATCCCNCTGCAGGCGTTACATGCCCTGCATCAACCAGCCACCTTTCGACCCAGGGCGGTTCCATCCAGTCCCTCTGCCCATCCTCGTCGCCCAGCTTCCGAAGGAGGAGCATCCCCACCCCGGACAGAGAGAAACCCGGAGGGAATGGGACGACGGCCCAGGGAGGCTCGACGGGATGACCAATCCGCTGTGACTTCGCGTCACCTGAATGCCATACAGCAACAGCAGCAAGCAAGTAGGGCGCCCTCTGCAGTAACTGCGTCACACCTCCAGGAAGCTTCAGGATCACGTGGGGTCAAGGCCACGCCCACGGTTGGACCTACCAGGCAAGTGCGTGCAACGGTGGCTTCACGCGCCCACACCGGGGCTTTGACGACGAAGAACACCGCGCCACCTGCGCAGTCAAGATTGCAGTCATCTCATCGTCAAGCGGGCAAGACATCGGCCACATTGGCAACAGGAAGACTCCAGCAACAATCCCGTGTAGTGGGCGGGATGCCCGGACATGGACAAGCATCAGTAGCTCATGGAAGCAAGCAGAGTGTTGTACGGGTGCAGACGAGAACCACAAGGCAAAACATGGCGAGTTCTGGACTGGTAGGAACCGACGCAGGACGTGTTCGGCTAACGGGAGCAGCAGTGGCTTCGTCGGCTGGGACAAGGGCAGTTGGCCTGGCGCAGGCACACCGATCTCACGTGGGGGCCCCGCCGCGGGCACGCGTGCAGATGGTGGCTCCGCAGGAACTGACAACGAGCCCAGCGGCAAAGGCTTCCTATACTCTCCCAAAGCTCGACGTCTTCAAAGGCGAACCAGAGGAGGACCCGGCCATGTGGTTGTCCAAGTTGGGTACTTGTCTCGACTACGGACTGCTATCTCCAGACTACATAGTCCCAGCGGTGCATTTCGCTCTACAAGGGAAAGCTTTGGAGTGGTTTACGGCGGAACACAAGGAACGTCCCTTCGCTGACTTTGACGACCTGGCGACCAGGATGACCAAGCGCTTCGACATCATGAGCCTGGAGGAAGCAGAGCTCCAAATTCGTACGATCCGCATGAAGCCGGGAGAAAACATCAAGCTGCACAACGACAAGTTCACCAAGATTTCAGTACGCTGTATCGACATTCCCTTGCGCATGATCAAGGAATACTACCGGGACTCTCTTGTGCCGGCAATAGCCAACGCCCTTGACCTCCGCCAGTTCAGCACGCTGGACGCCTTGAAGGAGGAGGCGGAGCATCAGCAGAGGGAGATAAAGAGACGAGCTGCACGAGAGCAATCCACACCTAAGGAGCATGTGGCCCCCACCATTCGCATGCCAACAGGCGCATCGGTGCCCAACCCGATAAACCCCCATAACTACCCACCAGGGAGTTGCTATGGATGTGGAGAATTCACCCACCGGCGCCGGGAATGTCCTAATCCCACCCCGATACCAGGCGCATCGGCTAGAGGAGGGCATTACCAGGGACGCG
>SZWC01010660.1:48670-98249 GCA_023375785.1 Penium margaritaceum | reverse complement strand
TACATATACATATACATATACATATACATATACATATACATATACATATACATATACATATACATATACATATACATATACATATACATATACATATACATATACATATACATATACATATATAATATCCTTTTTGATCCGTCCATTTGTGATGCGACTCCATAGGCACCGCTCATTAATCGACCTGATGACCTCAACTACATCTCATTTGTAACTCGACACTTGTATAAGTGTCGAGTTCCGTCGTTCCGACACTTGTCATCAAAGTACACTTACCATTAATGAAAAATGGCTCAAGTGTCTCCAAATTTCAAACCTTGTTCTACCCCGCAACTGATAGCTATTCACCATCTATGCTCCGTTTGGCATAACACTTGGTATTGGAGTACAGTGGTGCTAAATGTGCAGCTGACAAGTTTATGCATCAAAAAGGATTGCCTAGCACAAGTAGACAGTGCATCTACTACATGAAGAATTTTCAGACTTTGCGACTACGACGTGAAGCAAGCTAATGCACCCGACGACTAGCAGTGGGTCTTTAGCAATGACTTTGGCAATGGAGGATCAGAACGTGTGCATGCACATGAGCCCTAAAGCGGCGGGGAATGCTGGCGTGGCAGGCTATGCGGCAGCTGGGTCATCCCCGACGGTTCTGACGGTCAATCTGGCTAGGGACACGATGGCGGTAAACCAGCTGTTCCTACTGATAACCTCAATGTTTTGCAGCAGGAATGACAGGTGGCACCAGACGACAGGCGCGGATTAACGAGGAATTGACAAACCAAATCTTCACGCTCAAGGGAGTCAACAGCCACCGGCTCCAACTCAAACATCGTGATGGAGGCTCTTTGCAACACAAGTGCACAAGAGACGGTGCTCGTCGAGAGAAACACCCAATTCTTGAACGAACCCAAGATTTGCCTGGCCCTCTGTGGACCGTTCGAACCTGCAAACTCCAAAGGACCGACGGTTCAGATGTGGCTGATGAACTTGGAGGTTTACTTCACGGCTGTTGGGTCAACGACGATCGAAAGAAAATTGGCCTCACGGCCACGCTTCTGCGTGGCACGACATTGAGTTGGTGGTCCAACCTAAGGGCCATCCAACGGCGGTAGGAGACCGGCGGGGCCTCATCAACGGCTGACGGTGCCCGTCTTGCATCGTCAACCGTAGGCATTCTACCCTTGGAGCAGATCAACCCGCAATGGCAAGACGCACTGACGCCACCAACCAACTGGAGAAAATTTTTGCGTGTGGTGCTCGCCTGCTTTGGATGGCTGAACAAAAAGGTTGACGCTTGGTACAAACCCCAGCACCTTCGTCGGCAGTCCAACGTGGCAAAGTACACGCGAAGATTCTGCAAGATCATCATTGGTGCAGACATCACCCCCGACAAACTCTGTTTTCACTACAACAACGGCCTCAAACAGGACATCCGGCAAGCAATCACCATGTTTGGCATCCTGATTGACTTACCACGGATGATCGCTGCAGCAGAAAGTATTGACTCTGCCGACTACAACACTAGGATGTTGGAATCCTACAACCGGCAACCTCCCAACCATAATTATCATGGAAAAAGAAAAAGCCAATCTGGGGACTCCTCGAGATGATGGAAGTGGATTTCGTCGATGCGCACCTGCTATAACTGTGGAAAGGTTGGGCATATTGTCCAAAACTGTTGAAGCAAGGTTGAGGCCAAAAATGGGGGGAAGTCGTAAAAAAATGAGTCGAGAAACAGCAAGGGACAGGAGTGAAAGGCGTAACTCTTGTCTGAGAGGAGCGATATGCACTGAACGATTGCCCATTTGAATGGCTCACAATGCCACAGAAGATTTCTGAGATCACTAAGTTCAACAAGAGGTACGAGGACAACCAACCGGCGATACTGCTAAAAGTGAAACCCCGAGGATGCAAGAGTCGCAGAACGGTATCCACACTATTGGATGGAGAGGCCTCTCACAGTTTCGTAAGTAACAACATGGTTTGGAATCTGGGTTTGCAGACAGAACCAGGGGTGTTTGAAGGAAAAACCGTTGATGGGAGATTGTAGATGTGGAGACTTCGAGAACCACTAGGACTGCAAGTCAGAGACATGCGGGACGTAGCAGTCTTGAGGTCATGTCTAAGGAGTGACCACAAAATCATTCTTGGACGCGATTTCTTGTACCAGCACAATCTTCAAATGAACAGGAACAGTGACGATGTCTACGTGGAAATTAATGGTGCCAAGCGACAAATTCCATGCGTGGAGCGGAAGACGACAGCGGAATCAACAGAGGTAGAAACAATGGAGGAAACCACAGCAACTGAGAAGAGACAACCTGTGCAGCCGATACTGCTTAACATGGCCACGCACTGCATGCGACAAGGGACACGTGCGTGGCTCGTGCACCTAGAGCCAATGGAGGAAGTGGAAGTGGTAGCAGCTGACTCATCAGCATCATCAACCTCATCGGCCTCATTGGCATCAACAAAGTTCGTGATGGTTCGCATCTCCCATATGAGAGTTTGCGGACATCTTCCCCGACGAACTCCCAAAAACCTTGCCACCTCAGCGCGACATCGACCATTGTATCGAACTGAAACCGGGCAGCGGACACATAGTTTGATCAGCTGACCGAGGTAAAAAGGCAACCTGACGAGATGCTTAGTCAAGGGTTCATCCGCCCATCCATGTCACCATACGCCGCACCCATACTATTTGTGAAAAGGAAAACTGGCAAAATGGAGGCGTGCGTGGACTACCGGGCGTTGAACAACACTGTCATCAAGAACCGCTACCCTCTCCTCCATGCCGACAAACTTATTGACCCACTCCAAAGAGCTCGAATTTTTACAAAAATCGATCTACGCAACAGTTATCACCAGATCCGTCTGGCAGACACTGACATAAAAAAGACGGCGTTCCGAACCCGCTACGGGCATTTCAAATTCACAGTCATGCCGTTCTGACTCACGAATGTCCCGGCGACTGACATGGCAACAATGAACAACATTTTCCACACGTACCTTGACGATGTTTTCGTGGTATACCTCGACAACATTCTGGTGTACAGCCGCGCCCCAGAGGATCACAATGGACATCTCCAAAAATTTCTCGAAGTTTTTGCAAAGAGAGAAGGTTTTCAGAAAACTCTCGAAGTGCGACTTCGGTCGCTGTTCGATCGAGTTTTTGGGTCACGTCATCAACGGCGGACGGATCACACTGGATAAAAAAACGTGGTAGCGGTCACTGATTGGCCAACACTAACCAATGTCCAAGATGTTCAAGTCTTCCTTGGCTTCTGCAGTTACTATCGGCGTTTTCTACTCGACTACGCCCGAGTGTCGGCGCCTCTCTCTGACCTCAGTCAAAAAGAAAATGAGTGGCGGTAGGGAGACATCAAACAAGAAGCGTTCACCGCTTTGCAAATGCTCTGACCTCGGGCCCTGTCCTACGATTGGCCCATCCAACGATCGACTACATCATGGTATGGACGCCTCCAACCGAGCCTACACAATCATGGCAGCGGAGAGCAACCGGTTGCGTACGTGTTGTAAAAGTTGCACAGACCGAAACTCAACAACACTGTACACGAGAAGGAGATGCTGGCTCTCGTATATACATTAAAGACGTGGCGGTACTATCTTGAATTCCGCTGATGCATCGTAAGCACTGATCATCACGCGCTGAAATACCTAAAGATGCAGCCGAGCCTCAGTCGATGTCAAACCCGATGGATGGAGTTTCTTGAATCCGGATTCGACTACGATATCGAGTACCAGCCGTGCAAAACCAACTCAGCAGATGCACTCAGCCTCCGATTAGACATGATGGCTGAGGCAACAACACTTCAACCGCAACAAGATCGGTACCTCGAGCAGTTGTGAACGCGTGGCTACAACCAGCATGGCGGATACGACAAAGTCAAGTTCTGGAATGACACACCATATTGGCATCGACGATTCATTCGCCAGGTGATGGTACCCTTGAACAACGAACAACACCACATGTTGCTCAAGGAATGCCACAACACCGGTCCAGGTGGATATTCCGGAGTGGACAAGACACTGAAGAAGCTGGCCAAGTACTACTGGTGGGACAAGATGCAAACGTGGCCAGTTTTTGCAAATAATGCGACACATGTCAGTGACAAAAATCCCGTCGCATGCAGCCACCCGGACTTCTACAACCGTTACCCATTCTGATGGAACCATGGACCGACATCTCCATGGAATACGTCAGTGGACTACCGGTCACACCTGAGGGATATGATGCAATCCTTGTGGTTATTGACAGGTTCTCCAAAATGTCCCATTTCATCCCGACAACGACCACCGTCACTGCCTATGGCACATCACGACTGTTTCTACACAGCGTGCAAGAACCATCACAAGTGACAAAGACAGTCGATTCACCAGCCGTTTCTTGCGCAAACTCATGACTCGCTACGGCAGTCAGATCCAGTTTCCACAGCATTCCACCCTCAAATTGACGGTCAAACCGAGCGGACCAAGCACGCTCGAACAACTTATTTGAACACTATGCGAGCCACTCGGGAAAAATTGGGCAGCCAAGCTTTTGACCACCGAGCTTGCATAAAACTCGGTGACGTACACTGCAACGGGTTAACTTCCATTCAAAGTGGTGTATGGCAAGCTTCCCGCCACACCAGCCGGAATTCACAGCCAGAGCAACTTTCCCGTGGTCGACATCCAACTGTAGGATATGGAGAATAGTGAGATTTTTAGAGTCTAAGAGTCATGAGAGACAGACCTCACTAGGGGCAAGAAGCCATTCAACACAGAGTCCATTGTGAGGTTTCTCAGTCGGAATAAAAAGGAGTCACGGAACACAGAGGTGTAACTCGTCAGGGGAGTGGAACGAGCGAAGTGAGCGAGCAAGGGGCACGAAAGGGGTCACTGGGGGAGGCGAGGAAGGGGAAGGGGCACCAGCAACCACGAGACCATCAGAAGTGTAGGCCGTGGCAGAGGCCAGGGAAGGGAGACAGCGATCCGCACAGAATGCACCATAAGTCAAATGCTCGAAGAATCGAGCATGACAAGACTCGATGAGGCGATGGGCAACAGGGTCCCAAAAGAGGTGTGCACGGAATGAGGCGCAACTCCGAGGGTGATACAGAGGCGCCCAGGTGGATCAAGCTTACCTGTCCTGGAAAGGGGGGTAAGGTAGACGGTGGCCATCGTGCCCCAAACCACAGCCTGACTAAGGTCGGCACGGCGACCAAAGAACAGCTGGAACGGCGTGGTGTCGGGGGTAAGTGGACCATGCGGGATCCGGTTCCAAACCCAAGTGCGATAGCGGGCTCCCTCAGACCAGAAGCTGCGGCCACGATCAAGAAAACCAGCCTCAGCCATCATGGTGCGGACTCCCTCCACGAGTGTCTGGTTCCAATTCTCGGCCACCCCATTCTGCTGTGGAGAATAGGGAGCAGATAGCTCATGAACCACACCCTCACGGTCAAGGAACGATACTGTGGCACCAAAGAACTCACCACCTTGGTCGGACCGAAAGCGTAGTAACTGGTAGCGACTCTGGCGCTGCGCAGATGCATACCACGACTGGATAGTTTGGGCAACATCGCTCTTTGCGCGCAGGAAGAAGACCCAAGTGTAACGAGAGTAATCGTCTATCAAGCTGAGGATATACGTGGCATGCTCAGCAAGAGACTCATCCTGAAGAGGACCAAGAATATCAGCGTGTACGAGCTCAAGAGGAGCGGACGCGCGTGAGGGTGAGGATGGAAAAGGAAGACGATGCATCTTGCCAACGGCACAAAAGGTGCAATCGGCAGCGCAAGGGGCCCGGAAGGAGGGGTCGGACAAGCCGTCAGCGGGGAGGGTACGGAGTAGAGAAGCAACAGCAGAAGAGGGAAGATGGCAGAGGCGACGATGAAGGAGATGTGAATGGGCCGAGCGGGAGAGAGCGACGAGCGCAACAGCATCAGCGGCGGGGGCGGAAACGGAGTGCGGGCCAAGAACCTGATAAAGACCCTCACCGAGAGGCCGACGACCGCAGAGGACGACACGACCACTAGCTTGGTCAGTAACAGCGACGAGCCCAAGGGCATAGGTAGTGGAGAAACCGCAGACATCAAGGGTGGGAACGGAAAAGAGGGAAAAATCAAGAGCCGGGACGTAAAGGACAGAGGTCAAGGTGAGGGAGCCGGCAGAGGAGGTGAGGCACACGGTGCCCACACCGAGCACAGGGAGGGGTGCCCCATCACCCGTGTACACGGAAGTGATCATAGAAACAAGGCTAAACTCCGTAAACATTTCGCGAGCGGGACACATGTGATCAGTCGCCGCACCGTCGACCACCCAAGATGGGGCCACGACACGCTCAGTACCGGAGAGGAGACAATAGGCGGACGTGCGGGGGGAAGAGGGAGACGGACAAGGGTCACATGAGGGGGCGCTGAGAGAAGTGGGACAGGACGTCGGGGCAACGATGAGGTCAAATAGAGGAGACGTACCAGCAGGCGGCGGTCCGACAAGCACACCCTCGGCCATAACGCGACGAATGAGGGCGATGATGGCATCCTCGGTAAGGGGAGGAGGCGCAGCGGGCGCCGGCGGTGGACGAACAGGAGCAGCGAGCGGGGGAGCGCCGAGAACCGCAGGCGGAGGAGCGCCAGGAGCGACGTAGGGCCGACCGCGGAGGAGAGCACACTGGCGGGCAATGCGCTCACGATGATCAGGTCGAGAACGGCCCGAGGAACCACGACCTGAAGGGGGCCAACCGACGGTGCCTCGACTCAGGTGCGGAGGTGCATACCCAAGTCGAGAGGGTGGGGTTCATCAACTACACCAAGTCTGCAAAGTCCATGGTGACCGCCAACGACAAGGTCGAACCTGCGGCCGGCCAAGGTGATGTGGACGTAGAGGTGGTGGTTGGTGGTAAAAAGGCGCAGTGTGTTATCCAAAATGTGCAACATGTCCCCGGCCTGGCTGACATTTTGAGTGTGAGCCGCTTGACAGACAAGGGGTATGAAGTGCTCTTCCGCAGGAAAGGTGCAGTCGTGCGGATGGACGGCAGCGGCGAGGTTGTGCTCGAGGCAAAGCGCGAGGGAGGCCTCTACATCGTTGAGACCAAGGTCATCCCCTCGGCAGCAGACGCAGCAGAGCCGCAAGCACGCGTCGTCAACCTCGCTAAAGGCGGGGGAGCAGACCTGCAGCTGTGGCATCGGCGACTGGGGCACTCGTCGCCCGCACTCGTGCAAGAGATGGCGAAGCGTGACATGGTTCGCGGCCTCAACATCACCGGTGCAGCAGACACAGCAGCAGATTCCGCAAAGCACAAGTGCGAGCCTTGCATCGTGGGCAAGGCGAAGTGCAAGCCGTTCGAAGACGGACAGCGGCGGGCCGAGAACCTGCTTGAGGTCGTGCACAGTGATGTGTGCGGACTGATCAAGACGCCGTCCATTGGGGGCGCGCGATACTTCCTCACCTTCATCGACGATTGCAGCAGAAAACTCTACGTCTACTTTCTGAAGCGGAAGAGCGAGGTGCTGGACCGGCTGAAGAAGTACGTCGCAGCGGTGGAGAGGCAAACTGGCCGCAAGGTCAGAGCGCTACGCAGCGATAATGGCGGCGAGTATGTGGGCTGCGGAGGATGGCTGAAGGAGCAGGGGATTGAGTGGCAGCCGACCACTCCGTACACGCCTCAGTCAAATGGCGTGGCAGAGCGTGCGAACCAGACGCTACTCACCATGGCGCAGACAATGCTCGTGGACGCAAAATTGCCACGGAGCCTCTGGGCCGAGGCCGTGAGTACGGCGTGCTACATCACCAACCTCACCCCAACAGCAGTGCTGAAAGGGAAGGGCGGCTGGAAGACGCCACAAGAGGCTTGGAGCGGGCGCAAACCAAGCGTGGCGCACCTGAAGGCGTTCGGGTGCAAGGCGCACGTGTTGGTGCAGGCCGCACAAAGAAAAGACTCCAAACTGGACCCACGTGCAAAAGCGTACGCGTTCGTCGGATACGAGAGTGCGCTCAAGGCGTACCGGCTCTTTGATCCACGGACGCAGGACGTCATCACCAGCCGCGACGTCACGTTTGATGAGCAGCAGAGCTACCGCAATAGCAGCAACAACTTTGACGCAGCGGACTCTCCAAAGCAGGGGGAGTGGTTCCAACTCCTTGAGCGTGAGGAGGAGCCGGCGGCTGCAGAGGTCGATGACGAGTCTTCGGAGGATGACGGTACTGGAGCGCAGCAGGGCAATGCAGCAGGTGCAGGTGCCACTGGAGCGCAGGACGCAGCAACCGACGCGGGGGAGCCCGCGGTCGAGGACAACGTTGCAGTAGGGCAGCAGCAGGACCAGCAGCCAGCGTCGCCAAGGTCGCCGCGTCGCAGCCGGAGGCAGCGGAATGCGACAAAGTGGTATGACGCGAGCACGGGCCGCTGGGTTGGCATGGCGCGGTGAATGATGGCAGCCACAACGGAGCCAAAAACCGTGCAAGAGGCGCTTGCACGGCCTGATGGGCAGCAGTGGGGCGAAGCAATAGAATCTGAACTTGCGTCCCTTGCTGAGAACAACACTTGGGAGTTGGTGGATCGGCCTGAGGGGGCGAAGGTGATCAGCTCCAAGTGGGTGTTCAAGGTGAAGCTCACCAAGGATAGCAAGGTGGAGAAGTATAAGGCGCGGTTAGTGGTGAAGGGGTACACGCAGCGAAAAGGCAAACACTACGATGAGACGTTCGCGCCCGTCGCCAAGCTCATAAGCATCCGGACGATCCTCGCGGTGGCAGCCGCAAAGGACATGGAGATCCACCAAATGGATGTCAAGACGGCATTCCTGAACGACATCATCGACAAGGAGATCTACCTTGAGGTGCCGGAGGGGGTGGATGCACCGGAGGGCAAGGTGTGCAAGCTGCGCAAGGCCTTGTATGGGCTAAAACAGGCATCTAGGTGCTGGTACCAACAGATGGACGGCTACATGGCGGAGCTCGGCTTTAAGCGCTGTGAGTCAGACCACAGCGTGTACATGCGGCGCAGCAAGGGACCCCATCAGATTGTCGCACTCTACGTGGATGACCTGATCCTGTGTTCATCAGATCTGGCGGCTTTGCAGCAGCTCAAGGAGCAGCTGAGCAGCAGATTTAAGATGACGGATATGGGGGAGCTGGAGTACTACCTCGGGATGAGCATCACGCGAAACCGGAGGGCGCGCACGCTTGAGCTGGGGCAGGCCAAGTACGTGGCCGAGGTATTGAAGCGGTACGACATGGAGGACTGCAAACCAGTGGGTAGTCCGTTCTCCACGAGTTGTGAGCTGAGTGTGGTGATGGCGCCGCAAACTAAAGAGGAGAAGGAGGACATGGCGGAGGTGCCCTACCAATCTGTGGTGGGCAGCCTTATGTACGCCATGGTGGCGACTCGGCCAGACTTGGCCTACACGGTGGGTCAGGTGAGCAGGTATGTGGCCAACCCTGGGCCACTACACTGGCAGGCGGTGAAGCGCATCCTCCAGTACTTGCAGGCAACGCGGCATGCGCACCTGAAGTACGACGGAAAGGGGAGGTCAGACCCCTTGCGGCTGGTCTACTACACTGACGCGGACTACGCCGGCGATGTGGACAAGAGGAAGTCCACTTCTGGCTATGTGTTCTTCCTCGCAGGTGCAGCGGTCTCTTGGTGCAGCAGGATGCAGGACTGCGTCGTCACCTCCACAGTGGAAGCAGAGTACATCGCTCTGGTCGAGGCGGTCAAGGAAGTAGTGTGGCTCCGCAGATTGCTGGGGGAGCTGGACGTGCCGCAGCAGGAGCCTACGGTGGTTCAAGAGGACAACACCGGCTCCATCTCGCTGACCAACAACCCGACGCAGCACAGGAGGACGAAGCACATTGACGTGCGCTACCACTACGCGCGCGACATGGTAGAGAAGGGACAGGTTGTACTGCAGCATTGCAGCACAAAGCACATGCTTGCAGATTGCTTAACCAAGGCGCAGCCCCAGGATCGGCATGTCATCAGCCTTGCAGGGCTTGGGTTGACAAGCTGTGAAGGGCTTGAAGGCGCTGGAGCGGACGAGTAAAGAGTGAGCATGAGGCATTCGGCATGGAAGGTGCACGGGGGAGATTGTTAAAAAGTGCCCCTGCCATGGTTGCTGTTTGCCGTTTTCCTGGTCCGACCACTAGAGAGTGGTTGGATGTCCAATATGATTGCAGATTTGGACTCCTTGGATTTTTCCATGCGATTTCGAGCTTTCAGATGCTCGATTTGGTTGAGAATTCAGAGTGTTAGCCCTACCCAAAGTTTGGGTGGTGAGGCGGATGTAATCTGGTACCCGTCCAGGGTGACAAGATACTCCACCGCCGGTGGTCCGTGTTCAGCTCCAACTGACTCCATAGACCCCAAGGCCCTAGAGGAAGCAACCAGGGAGGTCCCCTGGACCAGGTCGAGCCGCCCTTTGACTTGTAAATCAAAGAAAGGCGCTTCGAGCCGTCGTCGGCTCGTGTCGGAGACGACTCACGTCGGCGGCAGCCAAAGGCGGCTCCACCAAGGGTTGCTTGGATGGGCGTAGCAGGGGCTATACTGCTCCGTTTTGGGCGTNTGGTACCCGTCCGGGGTGACGGGATACTCCACCGCCGGTGGTCCGTGTTCAGCTCCAACTGGCTCCATAGACCCCAAGGCCCTAGAGGAAGCAACCAGGGAGGTCCCCTGGACCAGGTCGAGCCGCCCTTTGACTTGTAAATCAAAGAAAGGCGCTTCGAGCCGTCGTCGGCTCGTGTCGGAGACGACTCACGTCGGCGGCAGCCAAAGGCGGCTCCACCAAGGGTTGCTTGGATGGGCGTAGCAGGGGCTATACTGCTCCGTTTTGGGCGTGCTTGGATGCGTTGGAAAGCTCAGGTCACATGCTATATGAATCTGGTGTAATATCACCAAAAGAATTAACCATGAATGATTCGCAGCCTTTCTCAATTTCCGCAATCTGTAGTCTGCCAGAATTCTGCACTTGGTGTTGTGGCGACCCAAAGCACACACCTCCCTTGGAAGTCTCTTTGCACTAAGAAGCCGTGCACACTTAGGCAGTTCAGGGCACGCCAGGACAGCATTCTTGACAATGTCAGGGATCACAGGCCGTACGGATGGTGAGGTGGCTGACAGTGGTACAGATGGAGGGACGGACGAGGACATTGTTGGAGAGGGCGACGTGCTTGACGAGCCGGCTGACAAGGAGGTAGGCAAGGAAGGTGTAGATGGCAAGCCCGACGACTGGATTGGGGCAGGTGCTGAAGGCAAGGCTGCGGTAGGAAGGACTGTAGGCGGGACAGGACCGACCTTCCCCCCCCAGCCGAGAGAGCGAAAGAAGGGAGGCAGCCGACGAAAGACGACCAAGGTCACGAAGGAACACAGACTCAAAGAAAAACGCACCATGGGACTCAATGACATGCTGACCGACAGGGTCCTAGAAGCACCAGGCTTTGGAATGAGACAAGATACCCAAGAAAGGACACAGAAGGCCACGCAGGGAGAGCTTGCCATCGCACAAGTCATCAGGCAACCATATGGAGGCAATGCAGTCCCTGCCCCCTGTCCTGTTGATTGCCTTGACTGTGCTCAGGGAAAAATGCATCGCGACAATGATGCAACAGACGTACAATGCAGTCCCTGCCCCCTGTCCTGTTGATTGCCTTGATCTTTCGTCGGATGCTAGAGATGGATTCACGGTTGAATCCATCTCTAGCATGCTAGAGATGGATTCAATGTCCACATGTACGAGACAATGATGCAACAGACGTACAAGGTCTGGAGAGAGCAAGGGGGCCACATGGATGAGCGCAATACCAACTAAGGCGGAAGGCAAGGAGAAGAGGGGTACATGGTACAAATTCTCACACGAGTCAATATGCTAATCGTCGAGGGAGGGCACCCACAGCAGGCTGAGCTCCAAGGAAGGAATGTACAGTACTTCTGGAAGGTACACCGAGCCACTAGGACCAACAAAACAAACAACGCCAACACCTTGAACATGGAGCAACTGACCAGACCCTGTACGCACAAGGCGAACATCTCCAGTAGGGCCGAGGGAGACAAACAAGGAGCGGACATACATCATGTGGTGGTTGGCTCCTGAATCAAGGATCCAAAAACCACCCAAATCACGAACTGGGGAAATGACACCACACGTTGTCAAAGTGCCAACATGGGGGATAAAACGAGGGGACAGCGCACAGGGAGCAAGACAACACGGAAAAATAACGGAATTCCAATCCTCAATCCACGGAACAGAGGGAGACAACAATCCATTCACATGACCGGGGAGGTCACCACAAAGAGTAGAATCATTCTGACACGTGGGACAACTGGCCTACGAAGCAACACCCTCACCTCCCTGATCACGAAGGCAAAGGAGCTAACAAAGGGACTGCTCTAGCCGACGCTCGCTGTCGCCCGCAACAGATGCTGCAGGAGCCGGGGTCGAAGTTCCGGAGGAAGGAGGGAGCTGGGAAGGGACGACGTAGGCTGATGAGGGTAAAACTGTGTAGGGTGCAAAGCCATAAGGAGCTGGCCAACCCCAAGGGTATGGGACCGGGGAAGGACCAGGAGGGATACCAAAGGTGGAATAGGTCCGGGCAGAGGACTGGGACGTCACCGATGAGGATGAAGCCGCGCTAGAGGAGGACGCAATTGCAGCAGCAATGCCAGCACTGCCAGCAGTGCGTGCCCAGTGGGCACGCATAGCACAGGCAAGACAAGGTCATCTGGAGGAGCTGGACAGGAACACGCAAAGTGGTCAGAAGAACCGCAGTTCCAGCAGACCAGAGCACCGTGAATGCAAGTAGAGGAGGTAGACACTTTCTCTTGGCCTCTGTCCTTGCCCCTGCCACGACCATATGGCCTTGAGAAGCAAGAGCAGTGGCTGTGGATCTGGTGGAGGAAGAAGTGGAAGAGGAGGATAAAGAGGCTGTGCAAGGGGACGAAGAAGTCATCAGGGTTGCAATGCCTGTGATGGCAGAGCGGTGGGACTATTTGTTTAGGAGACTGGTCCACCACGAAGCAAGACGCTCGGCCGTGAAGTCACAGAGCGCACCAAAGCCGTGAGGAGACTTTGTAGTAACGGGCTGGGAGGCGAGGTGATGCAGCTCATCTGCTTTGAGGTCGCGAAGGAGGTCAGAGAGCTCAGGTAGAAGCCCGTTGACCATGGTGAGGGCAGTAGACAACTGCCCAGGAGCAGCATCACCAAGCTCGCAAAGCAGCTTGAGACCGTGAGCCTAGTATGCGTCATTGGTCTTGTCGGCACGCATCAGTAGCGTGTTGAACTTTATAGTGAGAGCACTCTGTCCAGCCTGACTGGTGATGGTGGTACAACGACGCAACATGCCATAGGCACCGACAGGGTCAGCATTGCGACTAGTAGCAGGATGGGCATTGAATGTGCCAATGTCATCCACAAGATGCTCAGGGAGAGTGGGAATGAAAGTGTAGAAAGCACGAGGAGCTTCAGTGAGACCAGGGACAAAAGGTAGGTTGGCAGTTGGATCAGGGGGAAGGTAGTATTCCCAAAGACGGTCACCCTGAGCCCAGGCGCTCAAAGTGGACTTCCGAAGAAGAGAAGGCAAGTCCTGGGGAGAGGATAGGTGGCTGCGAGAAGAAGTCATGTTGGCTTCGAACAAGAGCAGGTGTACTAGCAAGATTAGCAGAGGAGGGGTTTCCGGCAGTAGAGGGAGTGGAAAAGGCACCAGAGTTGGTATTAGCAATGGAGCCAGCGGCGGTAGTGACAGCGCAGTTGGCAAGCGCTTGAGGGAAATGGTAGAAACCTAATTAGCAAAGGCAGTGCGGTTGTCATCAAGGAGCTTGAGGCAATCTTTTGCTTCATGCTATACCTCAAGCGCACGGTTAAGCTGCCATTGCAATTTTTGCTAAAATGGACTCGTCCTCACCAGGAATGGTGACAAACAAGGGGCTCTGCCGAATTTTGTTTTGGCAGATTTTCCCCCACCAAGTAGGCGTGAGACAAAGGGAAGTGCCATACGCACGTGGGAAAGGCGCTGCAGGACAAGTCCCAATCCCAACCCAAACAAGACGATAGCAGATAGCAGTGTGCAAGGAAAAAGAGAGCAGGAGAAGCAGTCAAGCAGTTTTACCAAATAAGAAGGGACGAGGAAGGCAAGGAGAGGCATGATGGATGTTGCTGCTACAACAGCAAGCACGACTACAGTGGATGCTGCTAGGACCGCTAGTGCAAGATCACTAACGACTGACGCTGTCACTAGGGTCACAAGGGCAGTAGTCATGAAGATGGCAGCAGTCACCACACTAGCAGCTGAAGACAAGATTGACAATGGAGCTACTACTGTTGCTGCAGTGGAGGTGGGAATGGCTGTTGTTGCAAATGCTACAGCAGACGCAGCAGTTGCAATGCTGGATGCGATCATCGAGGCAACAGAAGAAACTTGTATGAAGATGTCCACAGTTGCTGCAACAATGGGTTCAATGACGAGAGCAGCCTCTGTAGAACGGCCCAGTAAGGTGGTTGTAGAGGCATGGGATGCCCTAGCTGCGGCTGAGAAGGTGGCTATAGATGCAGCGGTGGCTTCCATGGTAGCAGAGGCGACTCTAGTAACAACGAGAGACACATCATCCTTGGTGAGGCAGGCAAAGATGTTCGTGGCAGTAGTCTCAAATGCAACAGGCTCACTCCCTCCCGAGGTATCCTGGGTAAAGGTAGAGGTATCTGATACCGAATGACACCAAGGTCCGGATGAGCGATCTGATGCAGAGGACCCCTCTACAGCTCCGCGATGATGTCACATTCAATGAATCGTGTTAAGATCCTTGTAGTAGGGCACGGGTGTGGCAATGGTCGTGGACTCGTTCAACGCCAATGTGGCAGCTATCGCCACCGGAGTGGCGGAAGCAAGAGGCTGGTTGCTATGACTTTACATGCCGCCGATGCCGTTGGTGGTGTTATTTCTGTGGCTATTGCCAACTTAGCTGCCAGGAGGTACTAGAGGCTGGAGTTGAAAGAGAGACTCTAGCTAGGACCACCCCAGCACCTGTCACAGCCGCTAAGAGGACCAGTACGGCTGCTAAGAAGGGAAACAATGCGGGAGAACAGGCGGCAGGATTGGAGCTGGCGATGGGATCATGGTAGTAGTGTGCTCTTACAGTGTAGCCACTGTTTGAGCTGAGCCCACAACACCTCAGACCCGTGAGATGGCGGCAGGAGCGGTAGCTAGGGCGTAGTTGCCGCCTCTACAAATGTAGTTACTACAGACGCTATTGGCGCTGCTAAGACGATGAGCAATGACAATGTCGTTGCTGCTGCTGCCACGAGTCTGAGGTAGGTGTTGCAGCTGCTATAGGAGGACGTGAAGAGGTATAACAGCCGAGAGAGAGGGTACGAGTGCAACAGCAAGAACAACAGGTGGCACCGGTCAACAGGCGCGGATCAACGAGGAACTGGCGGACCGTATCTCTGCACTCGAAGGAATCAAACAGCCATCTGCTCTAACTCAATGCCGCGATGGAGGCTCTTCGCAATGCAAGTGCATGAGAGGCGGTGCTCATCGAGATGAATACCCAACTCTCGCTCGAACCTAAGATTCACCCGGCCTCCATCAAACCGTTTGATCCTACAAACTCAAAGGGACCAACGGTTTGGATGTGGCTGACGAAAGTAGAGGTGTACTTCACCGCTCTTGGGGTCAACGACGATCAAAAGAAGATTGACCTCGCAGCCGCGCTTTTGCGTGGTACAACACTAAATTGGTAGTCTGATCTAAAGACCGTCCTATGGCATCAGGAGACCGGCGAGACCTCATCGACGGCCAAACAACATCCGTCTCATGTCGCCGACCGCAGGCGGTCTACCCTTGGAGCAAATCGACCCGCAATGGCAAGACGCACTGACGCCACCAATCGACTGGAACAAGTTCTCACGCGTGATGCTCACATTATTTAGATGACTGAACAAGAAGTCTGACGCTTGGTACAAGCTCTAACATCTCTGTCAGTAGTCCTGTGTGGCAGAATATACAGGGAGATTTTGTAAGATCATCACTGGTATAGAAATTGCCCTGAAGAGCTCTGTTTTCACTAAAACAACGGCCTTAAACGAGACATCTGATGAGCAATTGCCATTTTTGGCATTGAAAATGACTTATCACGGATGATCGCAGCAGCACAAAGAATTGACAACACCGACTACAACGCTCAGATCCAGGAATCTTACTGCTGGCAACCTCCCAACCGTAGTTATCGTGGAGACACAAAAAAACCGCCGGGGGATTCCTGAACTCCGATGGAAGTCGAAGCCGTTGAACAGAGAGATACACGTACCCACTACGACTGCAGAAACGTCGGGCACATCGCTTAAAACTACTAAAGCAAGCAACATGCCCAAAGGGGGGGGAGTCGCAGAAAGATAAGTAAAAAAACTAAAAGGGACAGGAGTGAAAGGCGCGACTCTTGTCCGTGAGGAGCGATCTACACCAAACGATCACCAATCTGGACGTCCTACGATGCCACACAGGGTTTTTGAGATCACAAAGTTCGGCGAGGGATACAAGGACAACCAAGAGCGATAATGCTAAGAGTACAACCTCGAGGATACAAGAGTCATAAAATGATACAGGCACTATTGGATGGAGGAGCTTCTCACAGTTTTGTAAACAATGACATGGTTCGCAAGCTGGGTTTGCAGACAGGACCAAGGGTGTCTGAAGGAAAAACCGTCCATGGGAGATTGCAAATACGGAGACTCCGAGAACCACTATGACTACAAGTGGGAGATCTACAAAATGTAACAGTCTGGAGGTCCTATCCAATGAGTGACCACAAAATCGTTCTCGGAGGAGATTTCCTATACCGGCACAATCTGCAGGTTGACTAGAACAGTGGCAAAGTCTACGTGAAAATTGATGGTGCCAAGCGATAACTTCTGCACATGGGACAGAAGACGACAACGAGAGCACCAGAGGAGGCTGCGGTAGCCGAAAAGCAACAACCCATGCAGCCGATACCGCTCAATGTGGCCAACTACTGCATACAACGAGGAGCTTGTGCGTTGCTCGTGTATCTCGAGCCAATGGAGGAGGCAGAAGTGGCAGCAGTTGAATCATCAACCTCATCAGCCTCATCGGCCTCATCGGCATCAACAAAGCTCGCAATGATACCCGAATATTTTGCACCACTCATCCAGGTATTTGCGAATGTCTTCCCCGACGAACTCCCAAAAAGTCTACCACCTCAACGGGACGTTGACCATCGCATCAAACTGAAACTGGACAACTGACCCACAGTCCGAGGGGCCTATTGGATGAGCGATCACAAACTGACCGAGCTGAAAAAACAGCTCAGCGAGATGCTCGGTTAGGGGTTCATCCGCCCATCCATGACACCATATGCCGCACCTCTACTCTTCGTGAAAAAGGAAACAGGCAAAATGGAGGTGTGCATGGACTACCGGGAATTGAACAACGCTGCTATCAAGAACCACTACCCTCTTCCCCGACCCGATGAAATTTTTGACCAACTCTCAAGGGCTCAAATTTTCACCAAAATTGACCTAAGCAGCGGTTATCACCAGATCCGCGTGGCAGACGCCGTCTTCGAGAAGACGGTGTTCTAAACTCGCTATGGGCATTTTGAGTTCACGGTAGTGCCGTTTGGACTTCAAAATTTCCCGGCGACGTTCATGGAGGTGATGAACAACATTCTTTGTCCATACCTCAGCGATTTTTTCGTGGTGTATCTTGACAACATCCTGGTGTACAGCCATATCCCTTAGGAGCACAATGGACATCTTTGAAATGTTCTTGAAGTTTTCCAAAAGGAGAAGTTTTTCAGAAAACTCTCAGAATGCAACTTCGGTCGGTTTTCGATAGAGTTTTTGGGTCACGTCATCAGCAGCGTACGGATCACCATGGACCCGAAATAAATGGCAGAAGTCGCTGATTGGCCGATACCAACCAACGTCCCAGATGTCCAATTTTTTCTCTACTTCTGTAATTATTACCGATGCTTTGTATGGGATTACGCTCGAGTGTCAATGCCTCTCTCCAACCTCACTCGAAAAGAAATCGAGTGGCGGTGGGGAGCCAATGAACAAGGAGTGTTCACAGCTTTGCGAAACGCTCTGACCTTGACGCCAGCCCTACGATTAGAAGATCCAGTGGTCGACTACGTCATGGCTATAGACACATCAAACGGAGCCATCGGTACAGTCCTCCTGCAAGACCATGGCAATGGAGAACAACCGGTCACATACATGTAAGTAAAACTGCGACGACAGGAACTCAACTACGCCGTACATGAGAAGGAAATATTGGCCTTTGTACATGCATGTAAGACATGGCGGTGCTATCTGGAGTGCTGCCAATGCATCGTGCGCACCGACATCATGCGCTCAAATCTTTAAAGATGCAGCCAAACCTCAGTCGACGTCGAACACAATGGATGGAGTTCCTTGAATTGGGTTCGACTGTGATATCCAGTACCGGCTAGGCAAAATAAATCCAGCCAACGCACTAGCTGCCGACCAGATCTGCTGGCTGAGGCAGCAACGCTACAGCTGCAAGGAGACTCGTAGCTCGAGCACATGTTCACATGAGGCTACGATCAGCATGGCGAACATGACAAGGCAAAGTTCTGGTACGACACATCCTATTGGCGGCGACGATTCACTCGTCACGTAGTCGTTCCCCCGAACAATGAACTGCACCGCATGCTCCTCAAAGAATGCCATGACACAAGTCCAGGTTGACATGTTGGAGAAAACGAGACATTGAAGAAGCTAGCAAAACACTATTGGTGGGGCAAGATGGAATCCGATGTGGCCAATTTCTGCAGAAACTTGTGACACGTGTCAGCGACAAAAACCCCATCGCACACGGCCACCTGTACTTTTACAGCCACTCTCCATTCCGTCGAAACCGTGTGCTGAGATTTCCATGGACTTCTTCACGGGATTACCAATCACACCCGAGGGATATGATGCAATCCTTGTGGTTGTCGTCAGGAATTCTAAAAATTTCTCACTTTATCCCAACTACGACCACCGTCACCACCGAGAAAACAGTACAACTGTTTTTAAATAACATCGTGCAGCTACATGGCGTGCCAAAACCAGCACAAGCGACAGGGACGGTCGATTCACCAGCCATTTCTGGCACGAACTGATGACTCCTTACGACTGTCGGATCCAGCTTTCAACAGCATTTCATCCTCAAATCGACGACCAAACCGAGCGGACCAACCAAACGCTTGAAGAGCTTCTCCAAACATTATGTAAACCTCATGGGACGAATTGGGCACAAAAGCTATCGACCTCCAAAATCGCATATAATTGGTGATCTCCACCAAAACAGATAAAAGTCCTTTAGAAGTGGTGTATGGAAAACTTCCCACCACACCAGCCGGACTCCATAGCCAGAGTAACATTCCCACGGTTGACATCCAATGCCGCGACTTCTCCACCATATGGGAGGAAACACGGCAGACACTCACAAAGACACGAGCAGTGATGAAATGAGCAGCTGTCCGATATTGCAATGATGATATTTTTGCTGCCGGTGACAAAGCTCTTCTCAGCTCGACCAACATCAAACTTCGTGGAGCCGACTGCTCAAAGCTCTAACCCCGATGGTTGGGACCGTTTGAGATCGAGCGCATGCAAATCCCCGTGGTTGTGTGATTCATGAAGGAATGGAAAAACTCCCAAAGTAACATTCAATGTGAGAGGGTACGTTGCATAGAATGCAACAGAGCAAACGATGCTTCAAACGGTAAAGAGACGGTGAAGATACACTTGAGAACGTAGAAGTTAGAGTACAACAAACAAACTAGTGGGTAGGTGTAGTCTCACCCACGTGCGCACAACTAGGCACACAAGTCCAATCAACCGTTGAGAAAATAGCCTAACCTGGCTATAAGCTCTAAAACAACTGCAGAGGAGAACCCGACAGACATACAGGCTCCTCGGTTTTCCGAATGACAAACCAAAAGAAGCGTCAGGTGCAGAATCAGTAACTCTATGTAATTGGATCATCAACAAGCAAAGTTAAGGCCATTGAGAAAATGGACCCTGGAAGGTGGTCACCGAGAAAACTCTGAGCACATGAGGGTGTGCCGATTGGTGCTGATGCTATCAACGTAGTCGTCGGGTATCCCGGTAAACCAGCGAGCCATGGCGACAAGTCCAAAGGTTACCGTGACTCACACACCAACACTCCCCCATGACCAGCACACACCAGTCACCATAGGCAAGCAAGGGTTGCAAGACGATGGCAACATCAGCGTATGGAAAGCGGCACAAGACACAACCACACAAGAATTACTGACAGAGATAGGAAGTAGCAAGAGCAGAGCACAACTCAGGTAGGAGCAGGAGCATACGCAAGAAGCCCAACATTGTACTCCACAAACTTGAAATTTCCGCTGCACAACTCTTTGGTGATGAATTTGGCACGCTGCTGATGGGTGTCGACACCCACAACAGAGACATTGCCACGTGTAATGTGCTCACATACAAAATGATGCTCAGTGTTGATGTGCTTTGTGCGTGTGTGACACATGCTATCATGCACTGCTATTTGGCGCGTGCTCTCATTGTCGTAGCGGATGGTGATGCAGTGGATGGGCTGGAGAGCTGCGACATGAGACGGCACAACCAGATGCTCTCATAGACCCCAGCCCCCAATGCGACATACTCAGCCTCAGTCGAGCTCCACGCCACGCAACCCTGCTTTCCACTCTTTCACGAGACAGCCATACCCCCGACAAGGAAGATGTAGCCAGACTGGCTGCACGCATCGTGATCATGGACCCAATCACTGTCAATGTATCCGTCAATAACAACAGATGGATGCGCCCAAAAGGACAGGCCCAAGTGTGGGGTAGACATGACATACCACACCACATGCAAAGCAGCCTCCAGATGGAACTGGCGTGGACATTGTGAGAACTGCAGAAAGAAGTTCATAGAAAATGTAGCATCTGCACGCGTCGTGGTTCCAAGGAACATCACGGAGCCAATGACTCGGAGGTACGTCGTGACATTGATAGGCTCCCCCAGATGATCTAGGTCTGCTGACGTGAGGAGCCTCTGCCCAGCAGGCGTCATAAGCGTGGATGCAGAGGGGGCTGTGGCCAACAAGTCAGCAAAGTGCTCCCCCAACATCCTGACGTAAGTAGCCTCATGCACATGTAGTGTGCGACACTGGCGATCACGCTCAAACTCCATTCCCAAGAAGACACGAGTTGGACCAAGATCTTTCATTCTGTACACAGACTGGAGGAGATCCTTGACAGCCTGGACAGCCTGTAGGTCAAGGGATGCAATCAAGAGACCGTCCACATAGACCTGGACAGCGGTGAAGGGTGTAGAGGAATCACTCACAAACATAACTGGGTCCGCTATGCTACAGTGATATCCTCCCCGCTGTAGAGTAGCAGAGAGCTCGAGGTTCCAACAGCGTGGAGATTGCTTCAAACCATACAGAGCCTTTTGGAGGTGCCAGACCCTGTCTGTGCCGTCCTCGAACCCTGGAGGCTGGACAAGATAGATCTCTTCCTCAAGATTGCCATGCAAGAAGGCATTTTTCACGTCCATCTGGAGGAGCTCTCAGTCATGTTGTGCCACTTGGCTCAGAAAGGCCTTTGCCTTGGTGTACTTCCCAACAGGGGCAAAGGTGGCATCAAATTCCACACCCGACACTTTCGAGAATCCCTTGGCCGTAAGTCAGGCCTTGTATTGTTCTACTGAGCCGTTTAGCCTCTCTTGCCTTCGAAACACCCAACAAGTCGATATGGCCTTACGATCAGGCAGGAGCTTCACCTTCTCATAAAATCCATGCTCCTCAATTGCAGTGAGCTCCTCACACATAGCTTGCTCCTAAAGGGATGCATCTGTAGCGGATCATGCTTTTTGCATTATGCTCGGTTCACGCACCTGTGCCGTGGTGCCACTCACATCAAGTGCGGTGGCTACTGAGGGATATGTTAGAGGCCGAGTAGATCCCGCTGCTACAATTGCTTAGTGGAACTCATGCACGATGAGAGAATATCCAAGCATGGTATTAGGCTGCACCACAGTCACCGCCAAGCCAAGAGCGTCAAAACCCAAGAAATGATTCGGCTATGTGGGAACAACAACACCACCGTGAATGGGAGGGACTGACTGTGCTGGCCCAGAGTTGCCAGACGAGACTGGACGACAGGCAGATGGGACATAGTTAGGTGCAGGATGTAACGCTCTCAGACGACTGCATGGCGCACAAACAAATGACAATGAGATAGGAGGCTACGAGGGTGCGACTGGGTCCACTGTCGATGGAACCACAACCGGTGACGCAGGCGACGACGCAACAGGAGACGGCTTACATGCGGCAGGAGAAGATGTAGGCAATGATGCAGACGTGACAAGAGAGGACGTAGACGACGATGCAGCTGTGATAGGAGAGGATGTGGACGATGATGTAGGTGCAACAGGAGAGGATACAGGGGATGACGCAGACACCACAGGAGGGGATGCAGGCGACGACACAAGAGGGACGCAGGCGACGACGTAGATGCAGTAGGAGAGGACATGGACCATGATGTAGATGCAATAGGAGAGGACGTAGGTGATGACGTAGATGCGACAGGAGAGGGTGCAAGCGATGGTGCCAACGCGGGAGACAGAGTGTAGCCACTATCGAAGGGCACCCCATGGACACCACCTCACCCAGGACGAGAGAAGGGCACAAGCAAAGGGACAAAACAAGCGATGTCACGAGAGAATGTGCTCTCAAAGAAGACAGCATCACGGGACTCGACAACTGGACTACGCTCAGGATCCCAAAAGCGCCAGGCTTTGGACTGAGAGGAAACAAGGAATGGACAGAGAGGACCTTGAGGAGACAGCTTGCCATCACGTTGGTCCTCAGGGAGCCAAATGTAGGCGATGATGCCCCAAACACGAGCGAGATGAAGGTCAGCTCGATGACTGCACCAACGCTCGAACGGCGTGACATGACAAGGCAGAGGACCGTGAGGAACACGGTTCCAAACCCACGTTATGTAGGACATGGCCTCGAAGGCAAACAGCAAAGGGTGGCCAGACTTGACAAGGAGGGTCAGATCACCGTCAGCAAGAGTGCGGTTCTAGCGTTCTTACACTCCATTCTGCTATGGTGTGTATGGACCAAAGAACTCCAGATGCACCCCTTGAGGCTGGAGGAAGTGGGCCGTGGAACCCATAAACTCCCCACCAGGATCGGAGCAAAACGCTAGCAGCTTACACTGGCATGCACGCTCAACTTGGACAACCCAATACTTGATCGTGGGTCCGACATTGCTTGTCTGGTGAAGGACAAAGATCCAGCGAAAGCGTGAGAAGACGTCCGTGAGACAGAGAACATACCTCCCGACACTGCCCAGAAATGCATTAGGAAGAGGGTCCATGACGTCCGCATGGACAAGAGCAAGGGGATGCAGCGTGCGAGAGTCAGACGAAGGAAAGGACGGGCGATACAGCTTGCCTTGTATGCAACCAAGAAAGTGAGCAGTGGAAGGCGCAGAGATTATGCCAAGGTCAAGACCAACAGCAAGCTGATGCTGCAAAAGGCTCTAGATGGCAGCAGTGTGCATGTGACACAAGCGGCGATGGAGCAAACGTGTGTGCGCAGGGGAAAGCAAGGGAGAAACATGCACGTGCATTGCGAAAACGGCGACGGGCAACAGTGCAAACAAGGGCACACGATACAACTTGTCACAACGCAGACTGCAAAGAACAGGATGGCAAGACAGTTGTGAGAAAAGAGAATTTCCATCGACACTGTGGTAACACAGTGTCGATGCCATGAGAAAAGAGAAATTCCATGCCCGAATCATCAAAGGCAGTGACAGAGAGCAAGCTGGCCTCGAGCGTAGGGACAAAGAGAATATCAGGCAAGAAGAAGTCACCAGACGGACCAAAAAAATTAACAACACCGACGCCCTGCATTGGCAGCATCTCACCAGACCCAGTGCAGACAAAGCGTACGTCACCGAGAGGACCCAACGTGACAAATATGACAAGAGACAACGGCATGTGATGAGTGGCTCCAGAATTGATCATCCAGAAGCCACTCGACACACGAGATGGAACGGACACATAACATTGCGCGACATTATAAACAAGTACACAAGAGTGCTTCGCACGACCAGAAGTCACAAAAAGAAGACGCAGCATGGTGAACGACTGCCAAAGCTCAATCCACTCCACAGGCGACCCAGCCCCACCACTCGACACGCCTCAAAGGGCTCCATCCGATGAACAACAGTGAACCCCAGACTAGACAGCCAGACTCACAATGGAGGGAACATCTAGAGGCTAAGGATAGGAAGGGGACGTAGAGGCTGGAGCGGCCGCGCCAAGCTGCAACTCATGAACTAACCGATTTGGCGGAGGAGAGAAACATGGAGCTGATGGCTGGAGCCACGGAGAAGGTAGCCCATGAAGGGTAAGGGTAGTATGCCGGCGGAAGCCAGTACCACCCCGGGTGGGGCATCGCCACTGGAGAGGCAGTCAGCGCGAGCGTTGGAATAGACATTGTCATGAAGACGGTGGTCTCCCACTGCACGGAGTCAGAATTCCACGCACAAGGGTCTTGACCAAAAGGAGGGAAAAGAATAAAAAGACCTAAATCGGTCTCCCTACGGCACTGGGACAAAACCTCGGATGCTCGGGTCTCGACCAAGGAGAAAAATGAAAAATGAACGCAGAGAGAATGTCCGTGAGGAAGGAAGATAAACAATAAATGAGAAAAGCACGTGAAGTGATGTGAAATAGATGATGCCAGGAGAGGTAGGCAAACCGGGTTCATCCCAGATTGGGTGTATTGGATTTTCTTTGTTGTCTTGCGATCGGGCTCGGACTTCACTGGTGGACGGGCTCATCTGTCGGCGAGCTCGTCAGTTTGACGAGCTCGTCAAATGACGAGTCCGTGAAAAACCCGACAGCCATGCACTACAGAATCATACTTCAAAAGTTTGAAGAGCAGCTAAACATCCACCAATACAGCTTCCATTAGCACAAAAAGACAAAAGCATTGGACAACACGATAGCACAACTCACTACACTATCTTCAACTAGTAAAATCGACAGAAAAATAACCCCACCGCATCTTTCACTCCACCCTAAGCTCAAACACATCTGGTTCAATTGTTCTAGCACTTTGGAGGGCCAGGTACATCAAGCCAGAGTGTAAAAACTGAGCTTGATCCTCCAACCACAAGGTTACAACCTGTGGTGAAGGTATCCTCAGTGGTGAGGGTTAGTGGGTGAAACTCCCGCATCATCCATTGAACTTGCAGTCTATGGGTACCTAAACTGGTGTGCATAAGCACATGAGGCACAGTCTCTTGACTGAAAGCCTCTGCCAGAGAGATACCTTTGGGTTTCTCAAGGGTACAGCATAGGTTCCCTCACCTCTAAGGATACCTTCACCACGAGTTGACGGCTGGCTGCTGCTGCTAGCTGTTGCTGATGCCGCTGCTACTGTTGTTGTTACTGCTTCCTTTGCTGCAGCAGGAGTTGGCAATGGTAGCAACAGCGATGCGCATAGCTATAGCGATGCGCGAAGCTGCTGCACCAGGAAAAGGCAGAGGTGCTCCTGCTACTACTGCTGCTACAACTGCTCCACGCCAAATGCTAATGTTGCAACAAGAGAGGACAGAGACATTGCTACTTCTACTATTGCTGCTGTTGCTGTGGCTGCTGCTGCTGCTGCTCAAAGTCAAATGCTGATGCTGCACAACTACTGTTGTTGCCATTAGTTGTGACGATGGCTGTTATTGCAGAAGCAGGCAACCACGGGAATGCTGCTGCTACGACGGCAGCCATCGGCACAGCCACTGAATGCGGCCATAGCTGTTGTTGCCAAATGTGGCATATATGTAGTGGTTGTTGGGGCAGCTGCCGATGTCTGCTGATACTGTTGCAACCACTGCTAGTGTGTTGGCTCAAAATGCCACCACATATGTTATGTCACCGCCAAGATGGTCGCCATGACGAAGGAAGCTGCCGAGAAATTTGGGCAGGGTTCCGCCTCCGGCTCTCCCTGATAACTTCGTGTCGTGAGCCCCTAGCTCAGGGCCGTCACGTTTCCAGGACTTGTGTGCCCCACCCAGCCCAGCCTAACCCAACCTAGTAGTCTCTGCTACAGCTACGGGTGCTATGTGGTGGAATAAAACAGTATGACCTCTTTATTGGCTCTCATACCATGAGGGAATTGAGAAACCCCCAAAGCAACGTCCAATGTTACAAGGCACGTTGCATGGAACGCAACGAAGTGAAAGGCTCTTCAAACGGTAGAGAGACGGTGAATATACACTTGAAAATGTAGATGTTAGAGTACAACAAACAAACGAGTGCATAGATGTAGTCTAACCCACGTGCGCGCAACTAGGCACACAAGTCCAATCAACTGGTGAGAAAATTGCCTAACCATGTTGTAAGCTCCAAAACAACAGCAGAGGAGAACCCGACAGACATACAGACTCCTCGGTTGTCCGAATGACAAAAGAAGCGTCAGGTGAAGAATCAGAAACTCTACGTAATTGGATCATCAACAAACAAAGTTAGCGTCATTGAGAAAATGGACCCCGGGAGGTGGTCACCGAAAAAACTCTCGAGAGCACATGAGGGTGCACCGACTGGTGCTGACGCTATCAACGTAGTCGTCGAGTGCCCCCTAAATTAGTGAGCCGTGGCAAAAATTCCAGAGGTCACCGTCACTCACACACCAACAACTCAAACTCCTCAACATTGTGCACGTTCATTCGGTGTTTTATATGAGCATACTCAAGCATAACTGAGACCCTGGAGAAAGCTTCTCCAGCAGAGATGTCCCTCCCCCTCCTCTTGACCAAGTGGATGAGGACATAGAGTACGTCATTGAGGACATCCTCGGCCATCGACGACATGACAAAACAACAGAATATATTGTCAAGTGGCATGGCTACAACGCAACACATAACAGCTATGAATTCTATGAAAACCTCTGAGATGGCGATCATCTCATCAACGGATATTACCGCCGTCACCAGGCCACATCTGTACGCGCGCCGGGACGTCGGGGCTAAAGGGGAGAGCAAGTGTTACGTACTAAGTGTTGGTGTGTGGGCTTTGGCCCGACACCATTATGAGGACAGCGAGATTACTTGGGGTGTGGCACGATGCTCTGGTCGAGGTTATGCTGGTCGATACCCGTGCACCTAGTGAGTTCTACACGTGTGACGTGGAGACCCACTGCCTCCATGTGTTATGTATGTGTAGCGTACGGACCATTTTTGGGGTTAAACATGGTCGTTCAAAACATTTTCGGGTGCTTCGGGTACTCGAGGCTCACGTTTCCAGGAGCCAGAGCCCGGAAAATATATAATAGGCTAGAGTCTGGTTCAAATCTAGCCTGGAAAATATCCATGGCCGGATTCTAAGTGAAAGGAGTGAGAAATTGCTAGGAAGCTTCCTAACCTTGCTGCTGCTGATGTGGCGACACTGTCCAGTCAGCTGGCGCCCTAGCAAGCAAGCAGGTGCAAGAAACAGCAAGGATCAGGCTAGGGAGACGCGCAAAGTCTCATTAGCTCCAATAGGTTAGTAATGTAGAAGGAAATGACAACTGACAAGCACACAGCATAAATACCTGCCGCAGCACACGGCGGGTGACGCACACGGCAGTGTCAGTTTGTCCTAAAACCGGCTCAAAACCACTGTTTTGGCCGTAACTATGTGCACAGGCATCCAAACTCAACACCGTCTGAACCTAGAGATGCAGAATCTCAAGCCGAACGCTATGACTGGTCACATGCACAAGTCCGGCATTGATCGTTGGACAGACAATGCAAAACATGCAAATCGGGCTCGAGAGCCAGTCCATTGAGAGAACTCTAGCTTCTGCAGAAAAACTGCAGAGCACCCCAGCAAGCACCTAGGACGTCATGCCAGTCGTCTGGCAGCTGCTGGTGGATGGATCCACCAACCGTCAGTGCTCCGGCGGTAGCTGGGCCCGCATCACGGATCTGCACGAGCATGGACACGGCCGAGTGGTCACAGTAAGCTATACAAATGGACGAAAACAACTCAGATCAAACCACTCCCCCATGACCCGATGGTACGCATGTCCATACACGTGCAAAACTGACACAGGTGCACAACAGGATGCTCAACAGTCCATGCTCACACACCCCACTCTTAGCCACTCTCAGGCAAGGGGCGTAGCCCGACAAAACGAATGGCCACCATGAACTTTCTGCGCGCAATTGCCTTGGTCAAGAAGTCAGCCCGCTGCATGTCCGTGCCGACCCAGATGACGGAGATCACCTGTCACTCCACAAGATCACGCACAAATTGATGCTCAACAGCAATGTGCTTCGTGCGTGCATGAAACACACCAGAGTTCTCTATAATGGCAAGAGCACTCTAGTTGTCACAGCGTAGAACGATGCAAGGCACAAACTGATGCAACTCATGAAATAGACGCTGCAGCCACACCGCCTCAACAGTCCCAGCCCCCAGAGCAACATACTCAGTCTCTGATGAGCTACGTGCGATACAACCCTGCTTGCCACTGCGCCACGAGACAGCGGTGCCACAAAGTAGGAACACGTAGCCTGTCCGACTACGCCCATCAGGACTCCACGCCCAGTCACTGTCTGTGTAGCTGTCGACTACCACCGAACACTGCCGTTGAAAGCAGAGTCCGAGGTACGGTGTGGGCACCACATACCGCACCACTCGCACAGCCGCATGAAGGGCTCTTGCCTGAGGACACTATAAAAAATGTGCAAGGAGGTTGACCACAAAGGCAATGTCGGGTCGTATGGTAGTGGCCAAGTACATCAAAGAGCCAATCAGGCGCAAGTACAGGGTCACGTCCACTGTCTCCCCCAGGTCTGCGGGATCATCCACCTTCAGAGCATCATGCCCGTCGGGTATGATGGGGATGGAGGCTGTAGGAACTGCACCCAAGAGATCGGTAAACCGCTCCCACACAACACGAGCGTAACGTGCCTGATGAAACAAGAGTTTCCGTCGCTGACAATCACGCACGATCTCCATCCCGAGGAACACAGCTGCAGGACCAAGGTCCTTCATCCTATAGGCAGCGTGGAGAACTGCCTTGGCCTCCTTCACGGCCTCCATAGAAGGAGACGCAATCAGGAGGTCGTCCACGTAGACCAGGATGGTGGTAAAGCTCTCAGCTGTCCGTCTGAGAAAGAGGGATGGGTCAGCGTCACTCTGTACGTAACCGGCACGTGTCAGTGTGCCGTTGATCTCCAAGTTCCAGCACCTGGGTGACTGTTTGAGGCCGTACAAGGCCTTGTGCAAGCGCCAGACCTTGTCACCGACCTCAAATCTAGGTGGCTAGACCATGTAGATCTCCTCCTCTAAGGTGCCATGGAGGAATGCGTTGTTCACGTCCATCTGGTGGAGCTCCCAGTCATGGTGAGCAACAACCCCGAACAGAGCGCGAGCGGTGGTCATGCGACCAACGGGTACAAAGGTGTCAGTGAAATCTACTCACTCAACCTGCGAGAACCCCTTGGCTGTCAAGCAAGACTTGTAGCGATCCAGTGTGCCATCAGGCTTCACCTTCTTGCGAAAGATCCACTTGGCCTGAACAGCCTTCCGCCCAGGCGGGAGGTCGACAAGCTCATAGAGCTCACGGGTGGCTCTCAGCTCATCCTTACAAGTAGCATACCACAGGTCTGCATCGTGAGCTGAGAGTGCCTCCTTCAACGTGCCTGGATCAGGCGTCGTCGAGGGAATGCTCCGGGTGGCTAAGACACACGCCTCCGTACTCGGTCTGACCACGACAAGGTCGGCTGCGGCATCGCAACCGTCCAATAACTCTCGAGAGACCAACTCATGGCCGACATGACATGCTGGGTGCACCTCAATGTAGTCTGCCTGGATACTCAAACCAAGGGCCTTCGTGCCAGGCTCGCCACTCTGAACACTACGAGTCGGGCGCCTGGACGCTTAGTCAACAGTCCGCTCAGCCCTAGAGGCCAATGGTCGAAGACGACCACCGGGCTCGCGGGAGTAGCCCGATGCGACGCTCACCTCAGGCTGCGGGGAAGGCTGCTAAGCCAGAGCTATACGGGACATGGGCGAATGCATGGGAGGGAGTGTGATAGAGGGGGCTGACACTGGCACGGCATCAGGTGTGTCAGAGGGGACTAACGCACGTACGGGATCAGGTATGGCAGAGGGGACTGACACTGGTACGAGATCGGGTGTGCGAGAGGGGTCTGACACCGGCACGCGATCAGATGTGACAGAGGGGACCGACACTAGCACAAGTTCGGGTGCGCCAGAGGGGTCTGACAACGGCACGGGATCAGGTGTGCCAGAGGGAACTGATGAGGCTACTGGACCCACAGCCACGATGGCCGGATCGTCAACAGCTGCAGACCGGACCACAGGTGAGGAGGCCCGGACGGACCCATCCCCAGAACTGGACTCCCCCATCCGCCGGGAGGCCACACAAGTAGGGACGTGGTCGGCAGCCAGCGATAGAATGCTGGACAAGTCGCGGTAGGTGAGAGCCTCAAAGAAGAGAGCATCTCGAGACTCGACAATGCGATGGCAAGCAGGGTCCCAAAAGCGCCATGCCTTTGACCGCGGGGAGATGCCGAGGAAGGTACACATGCGTCCCCGAGGTGAGACCTTGGACCCCTGCTGGTCCTCGATGTACCAGACACAGGCGAGGGACCCCCAAACGCGGGCGAGACGGAGATTAGCAAGATGGCCGAACCACAACTCGTACGGCGTGACATGGTCTGGAAGTGGACCATGCGGCAAGCGGTTCCAGACCCACGTCATGTAGGAGAAGCCCTCAAAGGCAAAGGACTCCGGTAGACTGCACTCAGACCGCATAGCGCAAACCGCATCCTCCATGGTGCAGTTCCAACACTCAGACACAGCGTTCTGTTGTGATGTAGCAGGGGCGGAAAGCTGGTGAAAGATACCGTGCTCGGTAAATTAGGCATCCATCTCACCTAACAACTGGTCACCATGAATTGAGCGAAACGTGTGCAGGGTGTGACGAGACTGACGCTCAACCATCACAAGCCACAGGCGGACCGCCAATGTGGCATCGCTCTTGTGGCGGAGGCTGTAGACCCACCACATCGGGGTGAACTCATCAGTCGGGGTGAGAACATATCGACCCCGATCAGAGAGGGACTCGACTGGGAGA
The DNA here is from genome assembly GCA_023375785.1 of Penium margaritaceum. NCBI lineage: Eukaryota > Viridiplantae > Streptophyta > Zygnematophyceae > Desmidiales > Peniaceae > Penium > Penium margaritaceum. The sequence goes on along the minus strand of SZWC01010660.1, from coordinate 67,067 downwards.
GGACCGAGAAGGTCCAAGTGGACGAACTCCAGCGAGCGCAGTGCCCGAGAGGAGGAGTCAGGGTAAGAGCAGCGATGCATCTTACCCTGGACGCAAAAAAGACAGTCAGTCTTGGGCGGTTTCTCAAAAGAAGGTGCATCAAGACCGAGGGCTGGCTGAGTTCAAATGAGCTTGGACATAGTGTCCGAGCTCACATAGCAGAGGCGACAATGTAACAAGCGCTGGTGCTCAGGGGAGAGGACACAAGTGCATAGGAGAGAAGGGGAGAAGAAATAGAGGGAATGCAACGAGACACACGATACAGGTCATCAACAACAGAGGCACGAAGCACGATGGCGCGTGTGTCAAGAGCAGTCACTGTGGCAGAGTCAGCAGAGTGCTCAACAGTGAGATCCATCCTGGTGCATGCACGAACAGAGAGCAAGCTGAGCTCAAGAACAGGGACAAAGAGCACATCAGAAATGTACAAGGGGCCAGATGGACCATCAAACCGCACAAACCCAACTCCCTACACAGGCAACGACTGACAAGACCCTGTGCGAACAGACCGAACGGACGCAACAGGACCGAGCACAACGAAGTCACTACGACGACAGGTCATGTGATGGGTGGCCCCAGAGTCAATAATCCAGGTGCCACTCGGCTCACGACCGGTCGTCGACACTGAGAAACGTGCCAGAGAACACTCTATCTCTGCTGGACGCTCAGTAGAGGACTCAGGACAACGACGAACAGAACAGATCTGTGACTCGTCAAGCCAGTCGGTACTGGCAGGTCCATCCTCATCGCAAGCCAACATGGCTCTACCACAAGCATCATCACGGCCAATAGACGCAGTAAGACAAGTTGTGTGAGGACCACTCGGCCGTGACAACACACTCGCACCTCCCTGAGTACGAAGTGCCAGCAGCTGACGAAGCTCCGCGATCGTGCGATCTGGAGGGTCCACATCACCGCTGCCGCCTGGTGAAACGGATGCGTCTTCTGCACTCGTGGTCGCGGCGCGCCCAGTCAGTGTGTCGCTCGAGGAAATCTGCTGCGCGTGTGCCGCCTGAAGGTCGCGCATGATGCGAGTCCAGTCAAGGGGCTGCTCACACTCTGTGTAGCGGTGAGCGCCTCCACAGTTGTAGCAGTGGACAGAACGTCCAGTGCCACTACTCGCCGGCTGTTGCTGCTGCTGCTATCCCTTCCCGCGTCGCTTCTTCCCCTGCTTCTCCTATGCGGCCGCTGCGACACCCTGAGTGTGGCCGCTCGGGGTAGAGGAGGAGGAGGAAGTGGTGGAGGTGGGACTGGTGAGCTAGGACAGAGGCGTAGGAGGGGTTGCAGTCACTGCTGTAACAAGTGGACTCTGCTGATGAGCGATGGCAGCCTCATGAGCCGATGTGACCTGGATGAAGTAGCGATGGGTCCAAGGAAGCAGCTGTAGTGACTCTGACAACTCAGAAAGAGCCACACGATCGAAGCCCGTAAAGAGCTTCACGTGGTCCAAATGCGCCCCCATCATGATGGTGTCAAGTGTCCACAACTGCGTCCCGCCACCGGTCCCAAGGCGCGGGTAAAGGCGCATCACGCGCCTCCAGTAGTCAGCTGCAAGCTCCGTAGGACCCTGACAGAGGGAGTGAAACTCACGTAGTCGGGCAGCCCTCGTGGCATGGGCCTCCACAGCGAGAAGTGTCAGGGCCAGCTCCCAGCCCTAACGTGGATCTGCTCCAGTCCCGGTCCCGGTCTCACCGAGAAAGGGTCGGAAGTCGACCACAGTCTCCCGCGGCATGGTGTAGAGGAGACCACGCGTCGCTCTCGCTGCTGTCTGGACCTCGTGAGCGTCGCGGGTCTGGTACTGGCTGTGGTAGTAGGGCCAGACACCCTCAGAATCGGCCCACACGTGAAACAAGGTCTCCAAACAATCAAAGCCCTCGCCGCTATCGTAACGGGGTGGAGGTGTCTCAAAGTCCTTCAGTCACCGCTCCGTGGGGAGGGCGACCTCAGGCTCGGGAGACAGTGAACGGGGTATGTGGAGCCCACCAGTGAGGGAAACACCACCAAAGGTGAACGCTGCTGAACGGGGTATGTGGAGCCCACCAGTGAGGGAAACACCACCAAAGGTGAACGCTGCTGACGTGGCTGATCCTGACGGCGAGAAGGTGGCGGAGTGCGAGGCTGCGATCCCAGACGTAACTCACTGATGCACTCCTCAAGCACACGAATCTCGTGCTCGCGTGAGTCATCCTCAATCTCCTCCTCATCTCAGGTATGAACCTGTGATGAGTGGTGCTGAGGCCGCGGCACTGTGTAGAGTGTAGACTGCTGAGCAGATGGTGCAGCTCCAGTAAATCCTCTAGGTGGCTGCTGTGAAGCCATCGAATGACCCCGCAATAACTCTGTGATCTCCTACAACAAGTCGGACTGCCTCTGCTACTGCCGGCGTATCTCGTCCTACGACTGAAGAAGCTCGTCGATCATGAGGGACTGCGACCGCGGACTCATAACGCCCGAAGAGGAGGAAGAGGGATCAACCAGCCCTTTGCTCTTGTCATGGATCGGCGCCATCGCAATGCTCAGTATGGGGCCGAACGTAAAAAATGCTCCGAACGAGAAACTGACAGCGTTTCTCGAGGATTTGAAATGTTCAGGAAATTTGATGTTTTGACCCCAAAATTGCTGATGTCAGCATAGCCTATGCTGACGTCAGCATTTTTTATGCTAGCGAAAAAAAAGCTAGTGTTTTTTTGCTAGCGTTTTTTACGCCAACGACTTTTTTTCTTCTTTTTTTGGGATGTCACGCGAAGTCGCGTGACCGGTGGGGGTGACCTCGTCACCCCCTGCTCGTGGCTGTGCAGGGGTTGCGTAGGCCTGCGCAGTGCCACGCAGACCTGCGCAGTGCTGCGCAGTTTCTGCGCAGCTGCGCAGCACTGCTGTACAGCAGCAGTGCTACGCAAGCCCGCCGCTGCTGTTGCGGCGGGTCTGCTACTGCGCTGTTATAGCCGCTACCGCTAGTGCAATGCTGCTGCTACCATTGTTGCTGCTGTCACTACAGCAGCTGCAATGCCGCTGCTGCTTCACTATTGCTGCTGCGCTGCTCATGCTGCTCGCGGCTGCTGCTGCCGTCGCTTTTGCAAGCTGCTGCCACCGCTGCGCGCTGCAACTGCTCACAGCCGCCGCGGCAGGCTGCTGCTACGAGTTGCTACCCCCTTTTTTTTTGTACAGGCTGGCAGCCAGATACGGCTACTGCTACCACCCGGTGCTACTACTGCTAACTGGCGTGGCTGTTGGATCTCGTCACTGCTGCAGCTCCACTTGCTATGGTGGTGGCGATTGCGTGGTGACGTCGCTGCTGCTAACGTCGGCTACGACGGGTCCCAGGATGTGGCAACGGCGGTGACTCTCACTGCTGCTGCCGGTGCTGCGTCTCTGCGGCGCAGCTCAGCGAGAGAGGTCTCGCTGCTCTGATACCATGAGAAATCTCTAAGAAGCTTCCTAACCTTGCTACTACTGATGTGGCGACACTGTCCAGCCAGCTGGCGCACTAGCAAGCAAGCAGGTGCAAGAAACAGCAAGGATCAAGCTAGGGAGACGCGCAAAGTCTCATTAGCTCCAATAGCTTAGTAATGCAGAGAGAAATGACAACTGACAAGCACACAGCATGAATACCTGCCACGGCACACGGCGGATGACGGACGCGGCAGTGTCAGTTTGTCCTAAAATTGTTTCAAAACCACTATTTTGGTCGTAACTCTGCGCACAGGCATCCAAACTCAACACCGTCTGAACCTAGAGATGCAGAATCTCGAGCCGGACACTACGATTGGTCACACGTACAAGTCCAGCATCAATCGGTGGACAGACAATGCAAAACATGCAAATTGGGCTCGAGAGCCAGTCCACCGAGAAAACTCTAGCGTCTGCAGAAAAGCTGGAGAGCACCCCAGCAAGTACCTAGGACGTCATGGCAGTCGCCTGGCAGCTGCTGGTGGATGGATCCACCAACCGTCAATGTTCCGGCGATAGCTGGGCCCGCACCACGGATCTGCACGAGCATGGACACGGCCGAGTGGTCACAATAAGCTGTACAAATGGATGAAAACAACTCACATCACAACAAGGAGTGCTGCGATGGAAAATCCATCACGTCACTCCTCCTCCACTCTTAGCTTGGCGCTAGGGTCTTGTTCCAGTGTGGCAATTCCACATGGAATAATTAGGGTAGTATTATTATTTTGCGTCCATGCCCTATGACGACTATGTCCATTGTGGCGCGGTTCGTGGAGGAGGGGCGAATGGTTGCTTCAGCCAAAATGACTGAAGCAACCATTCGCCCCTCCTCCTTGGACTACACTTTCTGAGGGCCTACGTTTTGGGTTCAGAAGTTAGTCACAAAACATCCTAGTGATGTTACATGGGTATCAAAGCCAGCTTCCGCAAATATCTCTGAAAGCGGTTCAGCGGTTCCGTTAGATGACGCTATCGAGCAACGGCGTCCGTTGATCCTGGTTTTTCAGTCTCCATGGCCGAATATTGTACGTCAAACACAGCCTGTGCGATTCAAGTTAAGCTCCGGTCGAGCTTAGAAATCCCCGGTCGGGAGTACAAAAAAATGGCCGATGGCGGGGAAACACCAAACGCCGCCCGATCGGTGGAGCAAGGGAGGGTTCCGCTCGCAAGAGCGTGAACGAGTTCCATCTCGGTGAGCCGAATGCTCGCCGGCGAGCATAGAGCAACTCGAGCTCATCGAGCTGTGCTCAGCTCGACAAGCTTGACGAGGAGAGACTCCCCTCATGGGATAGAGAGGGGAGGTGAAGGGTGATCCCCGCTCTCTCTCCCCCCCTCGTCATGGCGCCGACAGTGAAAAGGGGCATGAGGGGGCGATCTCCCTCTGTCCCCCCTGTCCTTGGTGCTGACGGTGCCGAGGGAAGGAGAGGGGAGAGCCCTCTCTCTCCCTCTTCCATGGCGCCGACGATGCCAAGGGGAAAGAGATGGACGAGGCCCCCTCTCCTCCTCGTTCGTGGCGTCGAACACGCCTAGGGGAAGGAGAGGGGCAGGCCCCCTCATCCCCTCGTCCATAGCGCCGACGGCGCCGAGGGGGAGGAGAGGGGCGGCCCCTCCCTCTTCCCTTTGCCATGGCACCGATTGCGATGAGGGGGAGGAGAGGGACGAGCCCCCCTCTTCCCTTCATCCATTGCACCGAGGGAGGAGGAGAGGGACGAGCTCTCCCTCCCTCTTTCCCTCCACCATGGCACCGATGGTGCCACTGGGAAGGAGAGGGGACGTTCCCCTCCCCTCCCCCCTCCCGTGTGGGATGACGGCTCATGAGGGAGGAGAGGTGGCGCCTTCCCCTTCTCCCTCCTTCTCACGTGGCTGACGGCTGAAGGGAGAGGAAAGGGGCGTTCCTCCCCTCTCCTCCTCCTCACTTCGCCAACGGTCCATGGGGATGGGAGGAGAGGCGTTCCTCGCTCTCCCTCCCCCCCTCACGCGAGCCGAAAGCTCAAGGGGGAGCTGAGGAGGTGTACCCCCTCCCCTCATCCCTTTCACGAGGGCCGGCAGCCTGGGTAGGAGGCAAGGAGGGGACCTCCCCCTTTCCCCAACTCACGAGGGCCAATAGCCCAATGGGGAGGAGGAGAGGAAAGTTCCTCCCTCCTTCCACCTCGCTAAGAGAGCATTGCCTGGGACGCAAAATCCTTTGTACCCATTTGGGCGTGCGCGAGTGGCATAACCAGTAGAGACTGGCATTCGCTCTTTGAAAAGAGATGATCGAATTCCAAAACCGGAATGCTTTTCCCACACCCATGTTTTTGGACCCGAGCGGTCCAATGCAAATTGGAGGACAGTTCCTCCGTTTGGCAATCATTTTGGCTACTGCAAAAAGTAGTTTGAAGCTCAGACCGAGCTCCAGATTTGTGTGAAATGTAAATATTCATTTAATAAATCTCTAACTGCCATAAGCACAAGAGGTGAGGACGATTTCCTCCGTTGAACCCAATGTTTGGCCCTGTGGGTCGTGGGTTGACCGCCATAAAAAGCGGCAAGGGGCCTCGTCTGAGATCCACAATATTTTGAGAACTTCTCAAATATTGTTTTAAAATATTTTCCTGTTCATGGAAATTGGGATGGCCGATAGTTATCCCAACTTACCACCGGATGACGCTTGGAAGATTCCAAGTATCAACCGAAAAAGGCACTTGACGTGTCACATTTTTGTTCGTTTCTCATGAATCCTTACGTGGAGGAATTCTATGTTAACTGTTTTAAAAAACATTTGAAACGTTAAAATTTTTGTGTTCAAACCCGAGTCTGGTCAAGTTCACCATGGGTTTCGATACAGAAATTGAAAAGCTCTGGTTGAGCTCTTAAAGAAAAATTAGGAGTCTTGGTTTTCTGAATACCCTACTGATCTTTTATTTCGTATATATTTATTTTTTGACGTGTTTTCATTGAACGAATTTTTAAGGAATTGCTTAAGTACACCCTAAATAATTACTTTGGAGGGACTGTAAAAAATTTCATTCACGGCCCGGGTATTTCGGGTATGGTTGTGCTACAAAACCGGCTTTTTTAAAGTCTATGCGATTCATGCTCGGAATGACGCACTGCGCGCTACAATGGCGCATTGTTTGGCATGTCTGACGTGCAAATCTGACATGTCAGACATGTCAGACAGAGTGCGCACCATTTTTTCAGACGGAAAAATTGTGCGCCCCCATACCTGGCTCGAAGCGCTTCGCCATCTACCAGCTGAATTTTTGTATTTCGCATCTCGGGCGTTGACTCACGTTGTTTTCCCATCGTACCCGAAAAATGCCTCAAAAACGTCAAAGAAAATTATTTTCGGCAAACCCCCCTCCTAACATTCGGGGGTTGTGGGTTTTATTAAGGTTCGGGCACCTCCCAGGCCCCGCGGTAGCGGGGCCTGGGAGGTTCCCTTTCAACGAAGGGGGAGTTTAGTCTCTCAACCTTTTTCGAACGTGCCAAAAACGTTTCGCTGGAAGTCGAAAGTGACCGGATATCCGGCGAAAATACTGCGAGTCAACGGTAGATGGGCCATTTTTCCGAGTCGGCTATGGCGTCGCGCAAAAGCGCCCTTTTTCAGAACAATCTTCGCTCGCTCCATGCTCGCTCGCTCGCTCGCTCGCTCGCTCGCTCAAGCGAGCGAGCGCACATGGAGTTGAACCTGATCGTCGAATTCAAAGATTTGACTTTTTCATTCAACGAAATTAAAGGAACAACCTAAACAACTCTTTTAGTAAAAACCGTGTTCGAAATCATGGAGCAGATAAATTGCAATCTTTTTTAAAAGAAATAAAATATCAGAACGATATTTTCCATTCCAAACCACAAAAAGGAGTAAAACCAACAGTTTCCCGTGTTGTGAACAGCATTCACTTGCAAACGCTTCAATGCGAGAAGTTTTAGCACCGAAAGTGCCTAAATCCTTGTGGATTAATCTCAAATTTTGGGGTAATTCATAAGAAAATCTAGAAGGGATGACCGCTAAAAAGCCACGACATGGCCCAATGCAGGTTGTACATGCTCCAAACAGTATTGTTTCCGTAAAACGATGACTGTAGCGTGCACCAGGTTGCAAAGTCACAATGATGATGTGCATCGAGACGAATTCTTGATGAAAAATGATACAAGCATCGGACGTGTTGCGGCCACTCGTCTAATTACTACAACAATGCAAAACGTGCGGACTGCAAAAAACAAGTGTTGGTTGCACAGCTATACGGGCATCGCCAAGGCCATCGACGTAAGTGTTGATCGCACTACTGGCAACAACACATGTGTTGGTTGTAGAAAATTTGTCGGTGTAGAACACACCATTGAAAAGTTCTGATTGCACTCGTCACAAATGTCGAATGTGTTGTAGATTTGCCCCTCTGCATGCCCAAGTGCGGCGCCGGGAGGCGCCGACGAGCCGCCAGAGAGAAGAAATTCCTCGTCGACGGATCTGGAGACTTGATGGTTGCTCGGATCCTAAAATGGAGGATTGCCCCTGAATGTTGACAAGTCGCTGAATCCGGTGGAAGTTGTTTCACCGGAATCGGACTAGTAACGAGGGAGATATGGACTTCCAAAGTTGGGGTGTGCGCGGTGGTTCTGGGAGCCGGCCGCGGTTCGACTTCCGGTGAATAATTTACCGGAACGAGTAACAAAATGCCATCTGGGGATTTTGCTCCGGAAGATCTGCCGAGGCGTCTGGTGGATGATCCGCCGGATTTCAGGAGTGCAGTTTGTTACTGAGGGACTTAGCCAAAGTCCTGGCTCGGAGTCCGGAACTCAGTAGCACAGTTTGTTACTCGGGGACTTAGTCGAAATTCCGACTGGAGGTCCGCGAACAAGTTTCGACCCACATCAATCCCCATCACCAAACTCGATGATTAACTTATCGAAACAGATCCCAAAGGCGCGAGGGGCGCTGCCACTACGCGTAGGGACATCTGCGCCTCCAGAATGGCGTTTTGATGGGTCCTTGATGTGTGAGGGTGCCTCGGTGGGCGACGTGGTGCGCGCCACCGACTGAGCGGCTGATTTGGGGTGCTGCGCTTTGGATGACGTAGCGGGAGCTACGGTGATCCGAATCGCGCACAGTTTGGTGCGTTGGAGAGCTCATGACTAGACCTACAAATGTTCAGATCATGTCCATGTTCAAAAACTAATGAAAAATCGCGTTCTTCCCTTCGCAAAAGTGACTGTCTCGCATTTGTCTTCAACTGCCAGAAACATAGCGTGAGGCGACCAGAAAGCTCGCGCTTAGACTCAGAACCACCCGCACAAAACATAGCCATGAGCACGGAGGACCCGTCGGGCCACGTTGGAACCGCACCCCGATTTCTGACAGAATGCATTCGTGATGCTAGTGCCGAATGCACTGCTCGTGGTTTACGAAGATATGAGCAAAATAAATGCCAGTTCCGTATTCACGTGGATGTCGATTGTACCAAGAATGCTGTGTAAGCCATTTGTGAGTGGATCTCGACAAAACAAGGATATGAGTGCCGATCGCACTCCATAGACACACACACACACACACACACACACACACACACACACACACACACACACGATGGTGAAAATCCATGCATGATGGTCGATGACAAGTGCCGGTTGCACCTAGAATATGACCAACATGGAACATGCAATCGTAGCATTCTCGCGTGTGCCGAACGTAAGATTACCATGCTATTGAATGCATGGCCGATGAGTGCGTCGGTTGACATGAGTGCCAGATGCACCGTTGTCATAATTGCTGATTGCACGGTTGGAAAAAGCTGCGGGTTGTACTTTTTTCATGGGTGACGAATTCACCACGAATGCGAGTGCCGAAGGCACTATGACCATGAGCTTTGATTGGACTGGCAATGCTAGTGTTAATGGTAAACACATTTTATAAGATGCCGATTGCAACAATAAAATGGGTGACGATCGCACCCCGTTATATCGAGTAGCAAGAACTAGCCAACTCGTTGCCTCATCAGACTAGCTTGCGATAGACCAGTAGACAAAATGCATACGATCCATGCGCGGAGTGGTTCCATGGGAAAGTGCGTCAAACGCGTTAGTCAAAACGCCGAAAACACGTCGTTGACGTTTGTAAGGAATATCGACTAAGTCGAGGATGGTCATACTGTCAAATCCATCAAATGGAGAACAGACAAGTATGGCTAGAAACAATCACAGACGGTTGTGGTGATCAGAGGTATGCCCGAACGGCGTAACAAAAACACAACGATCTTGGTCGCCACCAACGATGACGACCATTCACCCTGCCGATAGCAGTTTGGGAAGGTACTTTCAAAAGAAGTATGAACCAAATGTTATCGGATGGATCACATGTGACGAGGACAATTTCCTCAAAATTAGACCATGAGAAAGGTGGACGAACTCCTCCCTTTCCATAGATGGAACGTGCTACAAAGGCCCAGTTGGTTGAGCACTAATTCCAAAATGTGCACGGCTTGCATTACCGCAAGGGGTTAGCGCACATGATCAAGTACCAAAGACGACCCACTTCAATACATACACGACATGCACAAAAACCTAATCCACTAAGTGTTGGTGCGTCGATCACGACACCCAGTTATGGATAAGTTAGACAGTCGAATGATCACAATGATTGTGACATTTGAACAAGCCGATGATATCAGTTGATGTCTTGGATGAAAATGGCGACACCATGTCACCAAACAAGTAGTTTTGTGGGTGTAGGACGTGTGCCACAACAGTCGCACGTCCCATTGTGCTACAATGTTCAAAGGCGAATATGATCATTTCGTGACTGTGTCCGTGTTATGACTACGTCATGAGATGTGGAACGGACCTGGTCTGTTAGCACGCCGACTTCAATCCTCGAGGATTGCCATCATGTCGCCTGTACGCGGTGTGTACTGGATGCATCAGTACCTTCTGGAGGTTCTCTGCATCAGCAGTCATGGCCGATGAAAGTATCGGTCCGTGATGGAACGTGTCAAGGATGATACGCTTGAATAAAATTCTCAATGGAGAAACCATTAACACCCTCTCACTCGATGAGTGATGGATACAAATCGGGGTACCCGACCAGTACCGACGATGAAAAGGTACATGAGTTTACTCACAACCCTTTTAAGGAGACAGGGATTATTGTCAATGGGACTTGTAATTGCGCCAGAGAGAGGTAGAGACTCGTCGATGGGTCCTCCACGACGTAAGACGCCGTAGTGTGGTGGTCAGAGATCACAAGAGTCAATTATGGCATATGACAAGATTGACCGAATGTCAAAAGTGAACAAAATTGAAGGCGAAAGCTTCAGTCTATCATCACTCAGTGAGTGGAGATGTCATGGACATTGATAGACAAAAATACATGAACTGACGTTGATGACATAAATTCATCCATAGTTCGGTGAAGATCCGAGAAAATGAGCGACACGCATTTTCTACTTAATGGTGCTCCAGAGAACTATGACGCTCTCTTAGATTGCTACAAACCAACTACCCAGCTGCTCGATGATTTCGATATTAAATATTTTTGACCTAGTTGAAAGTCGCCGAATTTGATGTGCTCGTCGAATTCAAGGGACTACTGAATTATCATTAAATGTGGTTCGTCGAATTCAAGAGTCTACCTCATCATTTATCCCATTTAGGGGCTGGGTGCCACTGCTGCTTTGTTTGGGTGTGAAAGAAACAGGAAAAAACTAATAGACGATTGTGAAAAAACATTCGGCGATTTCAGGTACTCTTACTTTAAAGTTGCAAAAATTTGGCTAGTCAAACATTCGAACATCGAGCGAGATTGTGGTAAGAATACTTTTTTTTTTGCACAGTGAGCCATGTACGCAAGGCACATGACAAATCCTACTCTACGAAATCCTCCTCATCACATGCCTCATCATGGAAGAGCAACTCGCCGGCGTATGGGGCTGCATCACGACGGGATGCTGGATCGAATACACGAGTGAAACCCGAGCGAGCCCATGCTTTTTTGACCATGGACTCCGCCTCACGGATGTAGTCCCATGCATGGATGAACCATGCGCATACCTCCTCCTTGAGTTCTTTCATGCCGATGTGCATCGTCCCCCCCTCACGACTACGCTCCGCACCCCACATCGAAAAAATTTCTTCCAGTTTGTTCTTTAGCGGGCGAATGATGCCCACGTCAGCAGGCTGCGCTTTCGATGTGCATCCTGCAGGAATGTAAACAGTGTGCATGAACTTGAAGTTCTCCTGCAGCCAGAGCTGAAAAGAAGCAGACGCGTGCGGACGCCAGGTATCGAGCACAAGCAACAGATCTGCCTCGCCCTCGCGGACCCCCAGCGCCGCACACGTCCGCTTGTAGTACGGGTGGACGATGGTGCGAATCCACTCTTTTTTCACGTCAGCGTTGGCCCAATGGGAGGGCGTGCACGTCAGGTTCCAACCAGCGTCAATGAGGGCCTTGGCGTGGACTCCACGTGGAAGACAGCGAGAGGTCTTCCCGCCGAAAATCAGCTGCATCGGCAGGAGTTCTCCGGTCATGGACGATGTGACAAGCGCGGTGATGGCACGTTTGTCCTCGAGGCCCACGATCTGGATGTCCTCGGACCCTGTAGGCGCGTACGTGTGACCTGCTGAGGGAAGAAGCTAGATGCCGGTGTGATCCCCATTTAGTACCATGAAGGGTTTGATGCCGTACAGGTTCACCATGCATGTTGCACGGCGATGGAAAGTAAGGATCTTTTTCTCGTAGTCATCCGGCACTTTCTGCGCAGCAGTAGTTCCGCTACGCCACGTCCACCCAAGCTCTCTCTTTATAAAACGACGGACCCACGACCGAGCAAAAGCACGTGTACCCATCCGTTCGAGCTCATCTGGGGCGTGCCGAGCAATGACCCCATGAATCTCGCGGCGGATGATCTTCGAATTTAGGGCATGTCCAGCCGACCGAGCATCCCGGAGCGTCGATTTAATCTCATGGACGATCGCAGGGTGTTCGTCGAGCCAAGCACTTTTACCCTTGCACCCATGTTTCCGTTTTTTCTCTCGAATAGGCGCAGATGGTGCACAAGCAATAGAAGCAAGCACCGCACCCTCGTACAGCTTCTTCACTACTTTTGTACCATCCACAAACCATCCTGCCACTGTGCTAGGAGCAAGTCTGTCATATACTGAGTAACCATCAGGAGTCCTAAATGTTTTCCTAAGATGCATGACAGTGGCGTAAGCCGTCGGATGAGACTTGTACGCCTTGAAAATTGTCTTGAAGTGTCCGCTACCGAACCAATCACAGTAGCGGCCATGCTTCTTCGAACTTGCAGATGATGCAGCTGATGTGGACGTTGTTTACTCGGAGAGCTGCACCGCGAGGCAGTCCGTGTCGGTCGAGTCGTCTGACGACTGCTCCTCCGTCCCACTTGACGTTCCGGACTCCACCGATGACGCTGATGGACTGCTCGAAACGACGTGCACCACGGGCAATTTCGGGGAACCAATGACAACTGACCCCGAGCGTTGCCTGGTGCGAGGAGGAGACTTGGAGGGTGCAAATGCATCGTCGGAAGCCGTGCCCTCGTCGACGTTGAAGCGTGGAGGAGGGGGTGTAGAGTCCACACGTGCTTTATCCTTCTCGGCCGATGTGAAACGGCGCGCACGAGGGGGAGAGAGGGAAGAAGCAACTCGTGGAGCAGCAACAATTGACGTGCTTGCTCCGAGCATGTAGTTCGTGAAATTCCGGGGGGGACACGGCGTCAACGTGGAGTTGCACGCCTTGTCCTCCACCGAAGCAGCGGATAGGGGCAGCGGAGACTCCACGTACGTGCCGATGAAGTCGGCATGCATGTGCGGAGCCTCCGTGTTGTCCGAAGTCAGCTTCGTCACCTTCCGCGGACGTCCCACAGGTCGTCTCGTTGGCACGGGGCGTGGAGGAGGACCCTGACGAGCATCCTCGTGCAGACGACGAGTCCTCTCGTTGGCGGACACCTTCAAAAACCGGTCCATGGTGGATGAGGGAAGGAAGAATTTGGGTGTAGGTCGACAATGACGTGTATACCTGCTCTTACCCACGGCCTTCATGTCTTTATGGAGTCATGCAGGCCTTAGGCAAGGGCAGCTCAACACTTAGCGTGTCCGTATTGCATACGCTCCTACGGCCATCTTCATCGATGCGGTGACGACCGTTGGGCTAAGAATTGTTTTCCCAACTCGATGCGTGCGCGCGCACTCGCAAACGGTCGTACGACGTTGAAATTAATGAACAGGTAGAATTTGACCTCAACTGCTCGTCGAAATTAAAGGACCATGCATAAGCTGCTCGACGAATTTAACGGAACACTAATATAATTAAACCCTGGTCGAAACCAAGGATTCCTAAATTCTCAAAACACCCATCGTCGAAATCAATGAGCAGTAGGGTATGACATGGTTGGGATCACATCAAGGTCTAGGTTTTGCGCTCAAAACTTATGACCGTGGAGATGATATGTAAGCCAACAGCCTTATGCTAACAGTGTGTTAGCACCTACATCTTGGTGGTCCGACTGACCACACGAGTCATAATCAACACAGAGAGAAAACAATAACCAGTGTGTCAAAAATGTTGATGTGAAGGGACTCTTCAAGATGGGCCTTGAGAAACGATACTTCTCATCAGATTCTTTTGATGTTTTGAGAAACGTCTCAAAGTTGAGGCCATTGTGACACGGTACACTAGTTGTGTACGTCACGCTCTTCAAACATCATGCAAGAGGATTCCGGGCATACCAAGGCATGGTGTAGCACCAGCTATCCAATTTTTTGGAACAAAACCAATCTCTGAGAGAGATCATAATGACCACGGTGTAGTCAAACCATGTTTCACTGACCCAAAAGGTCATGGTGAAGTGACTCAAGCCCCTTGGTTTGGGGATGGTTCAATTGAAGTACATTGCCAAATGCAAGTATAATACAATGTTGGATGTCGCTGCGGTGGTATCCACAATGGTGGATGTTTTCCGGGATGTCTTCGATGAGGGCGATCCCCTCCATGAGTGCCTCGGATGAGGCATATGAAAAATACTCTATTGAATGCAACTACCGAATGTACATAATCGAAGACATTGAAGCAACACGGATTGTTGCAACTTGGCAAACACAATCCATTGATGGGATCTTGAATGGAATCCTTCCACGCGATTACGTAATCGCAAACAGATTCAAGAACTAGTTGTTCCAGGATCACCGGATATGACTCGGAGGTGTTCGATCACAATCACATGGAACTGACACCCGATGGGTGTTCTTCCAACTTGAACCAAAATGATTGTGATCATGGTACACCAGTTTCGTGAATACCGTACAATGAACACTTTGACCGTGGATGGAATCTATGGTTATTGAGATTGGTTATCTAGTTTAAAAGCAGTGTGCTTTTGACGGTGATGTGAGCGGCAGCCTACGGTACCCATTTAAGACAGAAATTAGGGGATGATGGTTGAGACCAAGATCATCTAGGTCGGAGAATTGTCGTGTCCAGTGATGGACTTTGACGAAAAATACGCATGCCAGACGACCAATACCGCCTCCTTCAAATATGAGTGCAATCTTTGAATGGAAAAACAAGTGTGCTCAACAACCATGTCTTAGGATCTTGGTGCCTCCCAACCCTAAGAAAAAGCTAGAATGCGAGTTGCATGGGCTTAGTGGAGCTTGGTCCGGTTCAGCCAACCAATCCACAGGTGCTGAAAGAGGTCTAGTAGACCTACGCGTGGTCATGAACACGTTGGAAACCGGTTGCAAACCGAGAGGACTGATGTCCGGATCTTGGATTTCACGTATTGACAATGTTGCAAGGAGGTACCACCTTCACAGCAACCCCTTGGAAGAGATAGTTTCCAAACGACATGGGAAGTGTTGTGTGGACCTGGACAGTTTTCGCGGGGACGCCCGGTTAATTGGTCATAGGGACGCTCCTTGCAAAGGGGGAGGAGGCATCACCACAACAGTTTGCTGAACACGTACCACACGATATGTGGGAAAATTCATGATATGTACCCTCTTCCAAACTGGCAAGACATTGTTGATAATGTACGTCCCAAAAGGCATCGACTCTGCCACTGATACACACGTGTGATGAGTCTTTGGTGAAGAGTTTATCAACACTTGTGAAGAACGTACAAGAACTGTACGTGTTTCATCTTGGTAAGAGCCAAGGATCACGTGATCAACACTAGACGTTGTACGCTAACGACCATAATCACAAAAAACCACATGTGTGTGGTCGATTGTGTGTGAACGTGACGCAACCGTGTTGTGGATGACAAGAGTTCACACATGTGATCTTGTTTACACTTCTTGTTGCATGGTTTGTATCATGAATTACGCAATGATCAAACCTCCGTGGGCAAAGACGAACCGGGACGGTTCTAAGCAAAGGGGGAGGAATGTAGCGTACGGACCATTTTTAGGATTAAACAAAGTCGTTAAATAACTATCGGGTGCTTCGGGTACTCAAGGCTCAAGTTTCGAGGAGCCAAAGCCCGAAAAAAATATAATAGGCTAGAGTCTAGTTCGACTCTAGCCTGGAAAATATCCGTGGCCGGATTCTAAGTGAAAGGAGTGCTACGATGGAAAATCCATCGCGTCACTCCTCCTCCACTCTTAGCTTGGCGCTAGGGTCCTCTTCCAGCGTGGCAATGCCACGTGGAACGGTTAGGGTAGGATTATTGTTTTGTGTCCATACCCTATGACGACTATGTCCATTGTGGCGCGGTTCGTCTCAGCCAAAATGGTTGAGGCGACCATTCGCCCCTCCTCTTTGGACTACACTTTCTGAGGGCCTATGTTTTTGGTTCAGAAGTTAGTCGCAAAATAGCCTAGTATTGTTACAGTATGATTCATGCATGGTGTGGTCGAGACCCGGAAACCCGGAGATATTTTCCGGGGTCACAAGGAGACCTTGTTTCTCTGTGTCTCTTGCATGATGTTTGACATGTAACTGTGTGATTGACTTCTTGCATGGTCGAGACCCGGGCACTTGGTGGGATGCACCATTGTCATGAGAAGACTCTGTGCTATGGTATGCTTCATCGGTGCTCGCCATGATTGGTTGTCTGAGCCATCCTTCCCTGCCTTCGCTTAGACATCGTTATGGTGACAGTTGTATCACCCAGGGGGAGTGTTGGTGTGTGTGGCTTCTACCCCCTCATGAGCGATGGTCAGGAGAGGAGCGGTACAAGAGAGCGCGATGACATAGTGGGTATCCAGAGGATTCTGAGACGTCTCTAGCATCTCCGACTTGACTGGTGTGACACAGATCCCTGATGTAGACCCAGCTAGTGCCGAAGCATTGATGGGTGGTGACTCCATCCACCAGCAGCTGCTAGATAGATGCCACGATGCCTCGGGTCCTTGCCGAGTTGGTCAGTAGTTTTTTCTTCAGACGCTAGAGTTTTCTCGGTGAACTGGCTCTCGAGCCCGATTTACATGTTTTGGATTTTCTATCCACCGATTGATGCCGGACTTGTGCGTGTGACTAGTCATGGCATCTGGCTCAAGATTTTGCATCTCTAGGTTTAGACGGTGTTGAGTTTGGATACTTGTGCGCGGAGTTACGGCCAAAATAGTGATTTTGGGCCGGGTTTTAGGACAAACTAACATTGTCGCGTGCAGCACCCGTTGTGCGCCGTGTCGGCTATTTATGTTGTGTGCTTGTAAGTTGTCATTTCTCTCTCAACAATTATATTCAATTTGAGCTTCCTAACACTCTTTACGTTTCCCTACCCATACCCTTGCAAGTTTTTACATGACTTGTGACTATCATCACACACTGACTCAACTCTGATGCTAAGTTAAGTGGCAAGGAGTTAGAAAGGTTCCAAGAAGCTTCTCATGGTATCAGAGCAAACGAGCTACAACTTGTTGTATTGTCCAACAGAGAAGCAACAACAGCAGCAGTAGTGAGTGGCTACAGCGGTAGCCACCCATAGCAGCAGCAGCAGCAGCAGCAGATCTTAGAGGGATCCACCAGGACTACAAAGCAGTAGAGACAACGGCGGAAGCTGCAAGTAACAATAGTTGTCATAGCAATGGCGGCGGGAAGCACCTGCAGTGGTAGGGACTATGGGCAACAGCCATGCCTAGCAGCAGCAACAGTACCGGGTGGCAATAGCAGCTGTGTCTGGCTACCGGCATGTACAAAAAAAGAAAAGGGGAGGAGAAGCCACTCGTAGCAGCAGCTTGCGGTGGCGGCTGCGAGTAGTGGTAGCGCGCAGCGGTGGTAGCAGCTTGCAACAACAACGGAATCAGAAGTAGCTCGTAGCAGTAGCTTGCGGCGGGAGCTGCGACCAGTGGCAGCAAGCAGCGGCAGAGGCCGGCAGCTACAATAGCAGTTGTAGTAGCGACGGTGTCGGCTTGTAGCTATAGCAGTAGCAGTGTAGGACAACAGCCACAGTAGCAACTGGAACAGCAGCGACGGCGAGGAGCAGGTGCAGCGACAGTAGTAGCAGCAGCAGCGGTGACAGCGAGAAATTATGGCATGCCGCTGAAACTGCACACATGCACAAGAACAGCATGAGCAATGTGTGTAGCAGTGGCTGACGCACCAGTAGTAGCCACTGTCATTGCTTGTTCGTAGTGCGAAGCTACATTGCAACTTCGTATTGTGTACAAGCAGTACAAAGCTGCTTGCTCGCAATGAGCTCGCCGATCAGCGAGCTTGCCGAGCAGGCTCGCTCGTCGGGCTCGCCGAGCGAGCTTGCTCGACCAGCTCGCTTGAGGTGAGGAGTCGAGCCAAATAGCTAAAAAAAGGGAAGGTGAGAGGAGTGACTCGGGGGGAGCCCTCCAGGAAACCCCGGGTGGGGGCATCCAACTTGCACCAAAGTGATCGGTGAATACAAAAAAAGAGGGGATGCCTCCTACTCCCTTTGCTTTTGGGAAGTGAGTTTTTTTTTTTTTTTTTTTACCTTTT